>JAQFZE010000685.1:0-23450 GCA_034695245.1 Dicyrtomina saundersi | reverse complement strand
GTATGTGGAAAAGCCAATGTAAGCCAGTCTCGACCAATTTTAGCCAAACTTAATATTTGTTAATGCCGGTTAAAACCGGTTTTAACCATAATGGTTTTAACCAACCTCGAAACACGTTATATGCTATGAACATTAAAACATTGAGTCACTGGACTTGATTGGGCAATGGTAAGTTATAAAAGCATACCTTCTCTGTGTACTCTTCTTCTCCATTATATCGTATAATTTCAGGAGCCATAAATCCTTCAGTACCGCCGAAGCCTTTACTACCAGTGGGGAAAGAAGATCTGCTAATTCCTAGAAAAGAAAACAGCTTAAGGTGCCACAGCACACAAACAATAATAAATTAATTAGGACTACATCATATTTCCCAATTTATTTTACCATAATCTGCAAGTTTGACATCAACTTTTGAACGATCTTCAAACTTGGAAAAAGCTGGAGGAAAACTCCAAACTAGAACATTTTCAGATTTCAAATCTCTGTATATAATGCGGTGACTATGAAGATATTCTAGGGCTTTTCCAACCTATTATTTAAAAAACCAAAAATTCAAAAATCGGCAGTGTGAAAATTTTTGTAACTATAAAATTTAATTAATTATTGAATAACCTGTAAAACTGTGACTCTCAGAGTTTCTGAAGAAACTTTGTCACCAGATCGTCGATAATCTGATAGCACAGAATCTAAAGCACCCTTAGGCGCTCTAGGCATAACAATGGATAACGGCGACTGACAGAGACCAACAAAAGGAACGATATTTGGATGAGAAACCCAGTATAAAACTCTGACTTCTCCCCGAGCTGCTACATAAGCACGACATGCGGATTGAGCAGGAGCTCGAAACCATTTGCTTTTTGCTATTTTATACGCTGCTTGTGCTTCCGTATTATCATGACCAGGATCAATTGGTTGAAACATTTTAATTGCAATTTCTAAAACCTTGCTTTCGTACTTAGGCACAAGTTTGCCACTGAATACGAATCCAAAAGCTCCGCGTCCTGTAAAAGTATTACAACTTACCGTTATTCAATGCGATGAATGCAATGCAATGAATAATAAATTATTACGTATCTGTTGACTGTCTATAAAAACTTACAGTACAATATATTTTGTAAAATATTTTATATGTAGCAAATTAAAATTACCCAGTAGGTTTCCTCGTTGTACGCAAGGATTTTGAAGCAAATATCTAGAATTCAGATCAAGAAACAAAACGTCCGGGCAAATTTCTTTGAGTAATATATCACCATGTTTAGGACATTTTACACTTAGTTGACGTGCTTCATTGGTTTGAGATTCTTTGCGTGATTGCCCTGATACAGATAAAGTTGCACACTGATGTTCAGCATATTTTTGGGAATGAAGTATGCAGTATTCCACACTCCAAGAGTACATCGAAACATTCTTTGCAAAACCAGTTAATCCAGGTGAACCTTTGAGGAAGAAATTTAAACCACTGAAATTAGTAGAATCTCCTCCAGCTGCATTAAATTTCCCACTGTCAGTTTGTGAAAGAACTCCAGTTCTTATCTTCAGTGCAGAGTTTGATACTTGGAAAGAAGATTCGTCAGTTCCATTATTATCTTTCGGGTCGGAATTGGAATCAACAGATGATACTCGAGTATTACTTGGGCTATAGCCGACACCAGAATCACTAGACATTCTTGGGCTCTTTGAATTAGTAAAACTAAATGGGAATTTGGATGAGAATTCGTTGGATTTGCTGCTTCCACTACTGTGTCGATTTGGACTATGATTCGATAAATTATGGTCGTGGTTGCGAACATCTCTTGTGGTGTGAGACCGGATTTCTTCGAAGGGAAAACATTTTGGACATGGTATTAAGCGTGTAACGAGGTACTTTCCTTCGGATGTATGCACAAATCTAGTACCAATAGAGGGGTACCAGTCTTCCAACAAAGTGTCGACGTGATCAACTATAAGTGCCAGTAACTTGGCTAAGCTTTCAACTGAAGGTTCTAGCAAAGAATTTTTAAACTGGGAAGTAGGTTCAATTCCAGCATAAGAATTTTGATCCAGATCCAGAGAATTAACAAGCACACTAAATGCCTACAAATAATTGACCAAATTAATGACTGGCACATGGCTTAAATGAAAAAATGCATACTTACAATGAAAATAAATAAAAATAATAACAATAAAAATGTCTACGTAAATAGAAACACTCCAAAACAAACAATTTACGCACTGGTAAATGAATTTCCAATAGTCCAGTCTCATTAAGATCAACAGCATCCCATATTTGTTCACTGTCATCTTCTCGAAACAAACTATGTTCATTGTTTGAGGATGAATTTTTGTCGATTATTTCGGACTCACAAAGAGCACCATCGTCCCTTCGTAGCATGAATGAAAAGGGCTTCTCACCCGTAACTTCTTTTACTCGCATCAACATAAGATCTCCATATGTCAACTCCATTCCAGACTGCCAGCAACACCATTCCGCTTTATGATCCAGCAACTCGACAACCTGTAACAAAAACAAATAATTTTTTACTTCGAGCATGAGCCAATATTTTGGTTTTTCAAAACGCAAGCGTATATATTTCATATTTCTGCAATGTTTCATATAATTGCATATAAATGCAAATGATATTTGAAACGTTTTGTATAACTATGTTAATATACACAATAAATATTTCTTACCTCTGAAGTTATTTCGGATGGCGGGGGAACATTAAAGTAGTTTCTGACGATTTCAACAATTCGATCATCAGCTAAAATTCGACTTATAAGCCGCGGCCAAAATCCGGAAGGAAAATATGATAACAAAAGAAATCTATTTAGTGAAGAAACATTTCCTTTTTGAATAATGTACTGTGGTCTTTGTTTTGCATCTTCACTCAGATGTTCTAACATGGGAGTGCATATTCCGCCCATATTATTAGATGCGGTATCTGCCGCATCTTTGATGTTATCTTCAGAGAACTGCCGACTCATTCTGCTACTCCGATTTTTTAACATCCAACCACGGGACCTTACAGGAATCTTTACACGGACTTCGTTTTGCCCGATTTTCATCTGATTAAAAATTTATACACTTCAACACAAACCCCACTGTTTAAAATATGCTTCCAAATACCTTGGATCATTTACGGGTTATCAAGACAGCAACACAAATAAACACAAAGAACATTCACAGAAGATTAAAGACAGACGTAACTAATGTTATTAAAAAGTAAATGTTGTATAACCTGTTCGAAAGACGGTAAAAGTGAAGGTATTAGTAGATGTACATGATCCCATGGCACAGCTAGTTCAAATTTGCTCAAAAGAGACAACACATAATCTCGTGTTTCATTTGACTGCCCTTTGAATAGGTGCTTCAGATCTTCAACTTTCATAATTCCATACTTAGCAAATGGATTAATTTCCTTGACCGTAACCACATGAGCAAGCATATCACATAACCACTGGGAATCCAGGAAATACAGATCTCTTAGAGTGCTATCTTCGTAATGCAGCAAAACTCCATTTTCATGCAAAAAAGTACAAGCCTGCAATTCCATAGAGGAAGATTGTCACCCAATATTCATGTAACTCAACGTATTCAATGTACATAATGACAGCATATAATTAAATAATAACTGCAAGTAATTAATTTATAATATCTCAGAGAAAGTCAAAAGGCTCTAACCTGCATGATTTCAGCGTCATCTCGAAACGTAAGACCAAACCCTTTATCCAGCCACCCTGACACCTGAGATTTAAACTCGTGTTCCGTTAAAACTGGATCCAATCCTACATAGAATTGTTTGAATGATTTAAAACAATTATTTTCACATCTATGGGTTTTTAAGCAATTGCAAGTAACCGGGTCCATTAAAACCCGAGTTAAAATATAAAGACCAAACGCAATTATACCCATAAGTCTAAAAATTTTAATTATTCTCTTACTTTCACTTTTAATGAAAGTATTGAATACCTCTAGATTTTCTTTCTGTGGCGCAGTAAGCAACAATTTCTTCCAAATGAATATATTTTGACGGAATTTTTTGCTCTAATAATCGTTTTCCGTTCGAAGTTTTAATATTAAATACAGTTTCGTAGATCAAATTACATAAATGTTTTATGTTATGTCTTGTCCGACATGAAACCTGTAATACAAAATGCACAAATGATTCCAGTAGAAACATTGTAATAAATGAACGGAAGTAATTTAAAGCTTAAATCCGCATTTTAGCGGTGATTTAGCCAATGTAGTTTTATTAGGATATGTATATAAATAGGCTCACTTCTACGGAATAGACAACACGCGGCAGTCCTCGCTTTTCTGGATCAGAGATACAAATAAATTTATCACGAATTTTTTGTTGCAAATAGTCCAGATAACCAGGTGGAAATTTTTCACTGACTAGATCGAAGTGTGTTCCAACAATTATCACAGGCGAATTTGGAGCTCGTGCCTAAAAGTAACAATCAATTAAACTACATCATTAATATGTTATATTATTAAAAGAGTATTACTAGAATTTAATTTATTCTTAAATTGAAAAAATATGACAGAATAGGCTAATTCTAATGTTTAGAAAACCATACAACATGTACAAGATTTATTTGTTCAGAGCATTTATTAACATAACAATGTATCACACTAACCTGTATATTCACAAGCCATTGAATGATTTCATTTAGTCCCTTTTCTCCATCACATATATTCCAAACAACCAAGTATAAACCTGCAAAACAATTTAATGTGACACTAAGATACTGCTTACAGCGCAGAGTATGTAATTTAAAGTTTAAGCACAATTCATGCTAGCCATGAGTATTTTCATTTCTAACTAGGCAAGTATATTTGCAACATGTGAAAATGTTTATAATTACATATTCCTCCACTTACTTCGGCGCGACAAGAAGTATAAATGTGTTGCATAGTATTCTTTTTGCCCACCAAAGTCCCACGTACGAAAAATCACAGGTCCATATGCAGAAGTGGAGTTACGATTACCCCGATGATCTAATACCCATGAACCAATATCAACACCCACAGTTGAAATCGGCTTACCCTTCGGATTAGATGATTTGCTTGCAGCACCCATTCTTTTAGCCCAATGCTGATACAAAATTAAGAAAAGCAAAGGATTATTTAAAATTGCTTTTATGAACTGTAACTGAAGAGGTACAAAAATATTACATATGTTCACTAAATATTTTACAAAATTACATCTTGATGAACATGCTTCTGGCTGCCCTCTTGCCTCAACTGGCTCAACAAAGAAGTTTTTCCGATTCCTAAAAATACGAGTAATAAATTATAAAATAAGTAGGAAACAGAATATTTTAGTATTGCACTGTCGAATATAAACAAATCAGTTGTAAAGTACCTTGAATTCCGACAACCATAAGTTTCATTCTGGAATACGTTTTGGCATCTTCTAGAACGCTTTTTAAATACCCAACAACATCCATCGTTTTGCATCGTTTAGACTCTATCATTGATTTCAAAGGTTCTTGCAAATTGCACCTTGTGGTATTTAAATTCCACATTCTAGAAAGCAAGCCCATTTCTGGAGGCAAATCCGTTACATCCGCATTTCCGCTCAAATTTAATACTGATAAGTTTGTTAATTCTGAAATTCTTGAAGTAATTTCTTTAAGCTGATTATCTGATATATCTAACATGGTTATATTTGGGTACCACAGATTCCTTGTAGAAAATGACTTTTTCTGTTCGACTCCAACATCACGAACCGTTTCTACGTAATCGTCAGCACTAACACATATAGTCTTAAACAAATTCCCGCTTAATATTAATGTTTTCAAATTGTCTAGTCGTGTGTGCCTTTTATGGGGGCACGAAGTCTCTGGAAAATTGGGGTCGTCATTTACCTTCCGATTAAAACATAAGTAACGACTTGGAGTTTTTTCACTATGACTGTAAATCCATTTACTAATTCTATTATTTGATAAATCTAACTGCCTTATTGACGTCGGATAGTCAGTGATGAACCCTATACATTTTAAATTATTGAAAGATAAATTCACTCGTTGAAGATTTGTACCCAAGCAACTTAAAACTTTAGGTACTTTGTTAAAGGAATTATGACTCAGATTTAAAGAAACAAGAGCACTCTCATGGATACCCAATTCAGACTTCTCCGTAGATTCTGAACTTGAAAGAACTTTAATACTGTTACGCCAAAGTCCATGGTGTAGCAAAACCGTTGAAGCATTACTGCGCCCACTAGTGTTTGATAATTGTTGTAAATTTTTATCCATGCAAAATTTATCACGATTTTTTTCAAAGTCAACCATAACAAAATCTGGGCTGGTTGGTTCAGAAGTAGGTGATAGAATTGGAATGACGGGTGAAGTGAATTGCGATATATTCATACTTTCAAGCGTCGACTCTGAATCTGCTGTGGCTGACGCCTGCAATGGAGGTAAGTCACTTAAAAGATTTAGAGACAAGTTCAATTCTTGAAGATGAGGAGATGACCACATGCATGACGGCATATTTTGAATTTTATTATTCGACAAGTTTAGAGCAAGCAAAGAAGGGAAACACGTAAACATTTCTTCTGGTATACAATCGATTCGATTTTCATGTAATAGCATCTCTTCCAAACATGGAACAACAATTTCTTCAGGGAATTCCACTTGTTGTATTTTGTTTTGGCTTAAATTTAAATACTTGAGGCTGCATAAATTGAAAAACATCGGGGGAATTTTTTCTAAAGCATTAGCTGACAGATCCAAACGGGTAATTGCATGAAGTGTTAAATGTTGATTCCTTGGACACAAGCGAAGTCTTGGATTAATTTTTAAAGCTGCCGAGACAAGCCACTGTTCCAGAATGCGATCAAGGCGTTGACTGTGCCAATTAATAGTCACAGCCGAAGTCGGAACAATTGAAGATGCAAGCAGAGTTTTTTTCTGCCGTTTAAGTATTGTGTCAGTTAGGTATACTGTATTAACTTTATTTTCTGCGTCTAAATGAGCCTGCAACCGGCATTGATCAACAAAGACAGTATGTTATACTTTATAGAAATACATATGAAAATATTATAAAAGTTAAGATTGTACATAAAATTTAATAATTTTCAGATCATTTTATGAATCGAATTGATAACCGACTTGTACTCATACCTTAAGTGATAAAATTTTTCCAGCGATTACATCATCTCTCAAAACGATCGCTAATGCTTTACAATCATCATCCCGAGCTCCATGTTTCAAAAGCAACTCTATCATTCCCAAATCTCGCTGCATACATGCTTCAACAAGAGCTGAAGAGCACTCCCCAGTTCTTTTATCACTGCTTCAGTAATAAAAAAAACAAAACATTGATTCTTAATAACCTTAATGACTTTCACCCAATTCTTAACCGCTGGCCTTCCCATAGGCGGAATAACTTAAAAATTGGAAGTAGGCCAATGCATAATAATACCTGCGTCGCTCGTCGTATGGGCTATTGGACATATTTGATGTTTGAACTGGTAAAATAGCTAAATTTGGATCAGCTTTAGTTAATAGTAGGTTAGCAGCAATAACATGATGCTTTTGTTTTACAGCAACATGAAGTGGAGTTTGATGTTCCTCACAGTATGCGTTGACATCAACTGGACAAATTAGGTTATCAGATTTCTACAGGGAAAACGTTTTAAATAGTTTATATCGGTACGAAAATTCAGGACGAATTAGCCGTCATAAATTAAAAATTTTAAATCCCTACATAATATACCTTAGGGGGAGCTGCCATCAAATTCTGGTTTGTCACCAGCGAAAGTTTTGAAAGTATCCCTTGAATTCCTTCAGAAATACGCTTCTTGCTTGGACTTTGAATCTTCCCATCGGTTGGAGTGCTAGGATCATGTGTGGGCGATTGCACGGGAGTCGATTTACATGTTTCGGTTAGAACTGGATTTTCCCCTGGCTTTCTTCCTTCGACACGGAACTTTAGAAGCATATCAACTAATCTTTGGTTTCCCATTTGACAAGCGATGTAGAGCGCATTTTGATCTGAAACATCTTTTAAATTGATGTCAAATGGCATGTCATAGTCAAGACCACTAGCTGAGTCACTGCAAACACAAAACATAAAATATGTAACCCTAATCAATAGTGTGTCTAGCCATCCAGTAGCCTCGCCACGTCACTGGAATCATGCATTCACATTTTAATTCTTTATTGGATTAATCATATAGTTACGAAAACGAACTGGAATGTCCGAAGATGGGATGAACAGTAGTCAAATTTAAGCAGCATTTCAAGGATGCCAACATGGCCATTTATACAACATGCATGAAGTGGTAACCATTTTTCTACTGTAGGAACTTTTACAAGAAGCGGAAAGGTCTGAAAAGTAAATTTTGTTATTACAAGTTATTCCTTCAATTATAAAATAATATTAACCACTTTTACAACAGCACAAATTGATTACCTTTAATAATATTGAGACGATTTCCTTATGTCCATAGTATGCAGCAATATATAGAGGTGAATATTTTGTAACAGGATGAATTCTTCCATCAGCTCCATTATCCAATAAAATTTGTACAAGAGACTTGTTCCCACTTTCACATGCTCTGCAATAAATTGAAAAATATAATTTAATAAATATCATAAGTGCACAACTGCTCTCTAGTAAGCATTGTTAGCATTAGGTTTTGATTATTGCTGAGCTAACTTAAATAATAAAGTATTCGTTCCATTTGGAGTCATGTTGATGATTGACTGCACTTCAACAGGGCCCAAATCCTTAAAAAGGTGACCGATAGCAGTAATGTCTCCATTTGTGGCGTAGTCTCGCAGGTTATGATGAAGATTCTCTCTTGTTTCCTCTTTAGAAGTAGCAGTGTTTCTTAGAAACTCGTGGCAAGAATTATGGCCACCTCGTTCAGCTAAATCAATTGGAGTCCATCCATGTCCTTCTGTTACAAAAGAATCCGCACCATGTTCAACCAGTCGACGAACATTGTCCATGAAACCATGTTCCGAGCTAACGTGCAGGGGTGTTTTGAAGTTATCTTGAGCTCCACTTGCAACATTTGGATTTGCTAAATATCAAAATCATACAGTTTTGAGCTTTTAAGAGTTGTTATTACTAATAGTCATAATTCTGATATAGTGATAAAACTTCTACTACCGTGTGTTTTTTAATAAATGATGTTCGAAAAACAAATTTTCTTGGGATTAATAAATGATTGTTATCTACCCGAAGGTAAATTTCATTCCAAGCTAGGTAAGTTTAACTTAGGTAGCAGAATCTAAGCTAGCAAGAAGGATCACGTAAACGATTTCTTTTAATGACGAAAAATATTTCTAAAATATGTAATTTACGGCCCCATAGCTTACGATATTATCGCCCCTCGATTCTACCAAATGTACCTACCAAAAAAATTACTTTTGCTGACTGAGTAAGTGATAGACAGTTACAAAGGAAAATACTACAACTCCACTTAATTATATTGTAAACACACGAATATATTTCTTATTTTACATTTTCTACACATTTTAATAAGTCTCTCAGCATAGAAAATAAATACTAGAAACAATATAATAATGAAATTTAAAGCTGATATAACCATTAGGTCAGCACAACTTTTTTGATTTTACACGAGAATAAGTATAAAGCGTAAATTAAGAAATAAGTATTCAATTAAAGATATTGTTATTGGGGCTTCGAGGCGTACGTTGAATCTGTAAATAATGATAAAAACAATTAGTATTTTATACCTCCAGCTTTTAGAAGAATTTCAAGACATTTAGAATTGTCTGTGGTGGCAGCAGCATGCAAAGGTGTTCGTCCCCAGGAATCTTGGCTATTTATAAGGGAAATTAGCTCGCCATTAAGCAGATCAAGCAGCAAATCGGCATTATCCCACAGAGCAGCCTAAACAAATGTTCACAATGCAGTCATCAATAATTAAATTTAAAAAGTATAAATAAAATATAAGACATATACGAGGTGACGGGTGAAACTCAAAATTTAACATTTAACAAAAACAACCTTTTACTCTATATTTTAGTCTTTGTTGCATACCTGATGTAAAAGATGCCCAGGAAAATCCTGTTCGTCAGGAGAACTCATTATCACGGCTGAGATACTCTCCGTAACGCAAATGCTCTTGCAGCAAAAGCAAATGCTAAGGTTCCTTCATTCTTAACTACATTACTACATCTGTGAAATACATGGAAGTTAAGTGTTATAAACCACGTATAAGAACAACGCAATCATAATAACGGGAAACTGACTACAAATTCAATTATTACACCAGCTAATTCTTAGCAAAAGTAGTTTGGATGTTTTCCCATTCGAATTTCCGATCATGCTTCCTGTCCCTTGGAAAATGAAATTTTACCCCACAGTTACAGGTCTATGATGCCTTATACATATACTATGATCTCTCTTCACAACCGCACAATATCAAAATTGTAATCACAAAATTTGTATTCAAAAGTCTTCAATTTTAGCTCATAATCACTTCCAGAGCTGGCTACAAAAAATAAAATCTACGATATATTATTTTCCCCTAATCTTATAACACCATTGCGAGCATTTTTATTCCTTTTAAATATACACTGCACATGGATGGGAGTAGTTTTAACCAACTCTAACTTATGTATGCAGGGATGACCGTTGAATGTTTGTTACATGTTACATCCAGTATATTCAAACCAAACAATACTTTTAACTTTTGCTTATTTTAAAATCGTAAATATATGTACTCTCTATTTGCCGTAGCCTCCTTAGGAGAATGTCACCTAACATTGTAATTTTGAAAATAAAGTAACTAAAAGCAATGACTAATTGTTCGGTTCACAATTTACGTTCAAAACATCTTACAATTTGAAGAATACTAATAATCGCCAGAGTATAATATTCAGAAGCTTCGAGCCTTACGCTACATCGGCCTTACTCATAACAGATGATCTTCTACTTGCATTAATTAAATCATTTAATTATTTGCGAATCCTTCTTTTTACTCGTTTTATTCTTTAGAAAGACGTAAAACATGGTCCACAGGATTACCAGCGATCATGTGGTTTTTATGTTTTATAACATAGCGTACGACATACTAATAACTGATAATATAGCCTAGTTTAGCTTGCTGTATTGGAATTATAGCTCTCCACAAAAGTCCAGTACACTAAGGAACATCAAGCTAATTGTTTGCCTTCTCTTACATCTTATGATAAGATGAGACTTGGAAACAAGTCTTTTCTTAATTTCAAGCTTAAGCTAAACACGACGATTTATACATCATTCGTCAATTGCCAATTAGCCACAGTCGTAACATCATAAAGTATAGTTCGTTACAGCTCAGTGTACGCATATAACGCTGATTAATTAATAAGGGTAAATGATTTTAAAATAATACTAATTTTTGAGTAATTGTAGGTGAACATTTAAATTATAAAACTAACGCACCATCAGCAAATCTCAAATCAGCATAGGCCATAGATTACGTGGTATACGTATACTTATAAACGTTTGGTATATATTACAATTATATGGCAGAAGATGAAACTGAAAGGTTAGTACTAACTATATTAAACTGAACACCAATATTAAGAGCACATACAACATTATTATATAAGTATATGAGTTTAGAGTTGTGACATCCGACAATCCACCCACAATTTTTACGTCTGCATTCAGCGTTTCTTTTCTGTATAGGTTTACTTATGTGTTGTATGTGCGAGAACATGTAATCTACCCACGTCTTATTGCTCCCTGCTGTTATTAACTTTTGCGCTGCGACCCAACTTCAAACTTAAAGACAAAAATTCTATTTAAGAGGATATACTATACTATGCAGCAGACGCACAAAAATTGAAAAAATATAAGTAAACAAAGTAATATACATACGAGACCAGCACCAATAATATCTAGTATAAATAATAAAGTGTAATACAAAATTTTCGAACTGCTAGAAAATTCAATATTCAAATAAGCTTGGAATAGGTTGGAGTTTGCGAGCAAAAGGAGAAGAAAAAAATAATAGATGCGGAACAGAACTTCTAACACCTATTTGCGAAGCGTCAAACGATTATTGATTATTTATTATGAAAGACGGATTTTTTTTCACTTTACCTAGCATATAACCACAATCAAAACTACACAATAGTACAACGATAATATCATATAACACATTCAAAACTGGCAACTTTCTTGGAATATTTTTAATCAGCATTTTAATGTCAAAGTTTGACTCTATTGAGTCGAAAAATCAAATTGATTAGGATTTTTAAGGGTGAAGGGATTTCAGTTACAATTCTGTAACCTGGAATTCTGATTATCAGAGATGGTATGAAATGTGAAACCATTTCAGTGTTCAGTTACAGTTTTAATTTATGACTAAAACTTCTGGATGGAACTATAAAAACTACGACTGCTACGCTGCAAAAGCAATACGAAGAAAAAAGCAAGAATAATAATAATCCTAATTTAAAATTTAAAGAATTTGCTTACTTGGAGATTATCGTACCCGGAATCGTAATCCGACCGTATCCTTTAATTACCCATTCGCAAACTTTGAATAATTGAGCACTTGTGTCTAGTTTATACAATAAGCTGTATATAGTGGTCTATTTACTATTTATTAAAGTCGTCTAGTGGTCTAGTCTAGTACTCTAGTGTCCTAGTCCTAGTAGTCAATATAAAAGCTTTATTAGCTTTTAAGGACTTTATTGAAAAACTGACAACTACCGCTCAAAACGCTCACGTGCCTTCATAAGGAAAATATCAGTGATAGAATTCGCGTAACAGCTTCACCAGAAATAAACGTGATCTACGTTTGAACTAGAGAGGGAATCAAACTAACATGCTCCAATGTTTCGGCTCTTGTTAAAGTTGTTCCTTGTCCCTCCTCAGTAATCAGTAATGTCAGTTTTATCGGTGATACCTTGATCAGTGATCAGCAATCAGTACTTCATCTCGTTTTCTCATTCTCGGATCGGAGCATCTAGTACAGTCTGTACAGTAAGTTACATTAAAAATAATGTATATACTAGTTTACGTTGGTTGTTTTGAAATTTACTATTGACAATTGACAAATCCAAACAATACACAGTAGAGTAGATTATGTCTTCTTTAATTTCTCTCTAAAATTAAAATAGAAAAGTATAAAACTTGTATATCTGCACTATCTGCAGCCTGCAGGCGTGATCCGTGGGATTGTTGTGAATCAACTTCTGCCAACGCAGAAAAACAAGTACTATTGTAGCATTTATTCGTTATATATTATATAGTTATTAATAGTATAAATGTCTTTCAAGATATTTTTTTGTCGCTGTCTAGAATTTAGGATGTTGCATAAATAAACAGATGAGGAAATGGGAATCGATATATTAAACGCGTTAATTCTGCGGATTGAAGACTGTTTTTCCAACTTATTAAAAGTATTAATTTTGTTTCTAGGAATGGCTGCTACAAATACGGCGACTACTCAAATTGGAAAAATCCGCAAACTAGATGAATGTGTTATAAATCGTATTGCGGCAGGGGAAGTGATTCAACGACCCGCTAACGCTTTAAAGGAATTGCTGGAAAATAGGTAAGTATATATGCTATAAGTATTGTTTTTTTTGCTATCAATTGTGCAATGATTTATTTTGCTTCTGCGATCTGCATACCTATCTGGTTAAAATCTTATGCCATAGGATATGACGCCAATTAAATTCTTGAAGGTTTTAAGTTTAAAGGGCTAACCCATGTTACTCCAGCTAATTATTTTCTTATCTATAATTTTCGAAATTACGAACACCCGTAACGGCACCTGCTTGGACGTAATGTCTATTCCAATTGAATTAAAGGTCGTGGTTGTAGTAGTTTTTTACGACTTTCGATTTTTAAAATAGCCTAATTGAAAAGTAATTTCAAAGGTCAAGAACCAAAGACCAAACTTCATTTTTCAATTCATTCAGAACTAGTTTTCGAACGATAAACAATGTAAGATTATAAGAGTACGTTGGAATTGTTAAACATAGTTCGGAAGTTTTCTATAGTTTGCAGTTTGTATTGTAAAAACTAGAAACTCGAAAATCTAATTTTAATAACTATTAAGAACTAGGCTAAAGGCTAATCGCATGCACTTTTAGTCTAGATGCGGGAGCTACAATTATTCAAGTATCAACCATGTCTGGGGGCTTAAAGGTTTTGCAAATTTCGGACAATGGAACCGGAATATGCAAAGAGGACTTGCCTATTGTTTGTGAAAGGTTTACAACCAGTAAATTACAAAAGTTCGAGGACCTTGAAGAAATCGCAACATATGGATTTCGTGGAGAAGCACTCGCCAGTATTTCACATGTTGCTCATCTTACAATAACTACGAAAATTGAAGACAGTGTCTGCGCTTATAAGGCAGAATACAGAGATGGAAGTCTTAAAATACTTGCAGATGGAGGAGCCAATCCAAAACCTTGTGCGGGTAATACGGGGACTATTATATGTGTAGAGGATTTGTTTTATAACATGGATACTCGCCGTAGGGCATTGAAGAGCCCCAGTGATGAACACAACAAAATTTTGGACGTTGTGACTCGGTATGCCGTTCATAATTCGAAAGTCGGATTCAGTGTCAAAAAATTGGGAGAGAAAAATGTAGATGTTCGAACCCCTTCAGACTCGAATGCAGTTGATAATATTCGGAATCTGTACGGAGATCAAATTTCAAGGTATAGAAAATAACAGTTAAAATAACACTTGACAATAGATCTTATAACTGTTTTGTGTTCACCAGACATTCTTAAAAACTGGAATTTTGTACTATACGCAGATGTGTTGTCAGTCATGACTTATTTTGATTCTATTTTAATGCTGATAGAGAATTACTGGAAATAAAGTATGAAGAATCCCCCCACTTCAAAATGAAAGGATATGTTTCTAATGTCAACTTTTCCACAAAGAAATCCATCTTTATTTTGTTCATTAATAACAGGCTGGTAGAGTGCACAGGTAAACTGTACTGGACTTCTTCAACATATACCTTATGTAATGTTGTGCTCACATCCTGATTACAGTAGCGTTTACTACTATTGAATTGTATTTTTAATTTCGTAGCCATTCGAAAAGCAGTGGATGCAGTTTACAGTTCATACTTGCCTAAAGGATCTCATCCATTCCTCTACCTGGGTATAGAGATAAACCCAAGAAACGTCGATGTAAATGTCCATCCAACAAAGCATGAAGTTCACTTTCTTCATGAAGATATTATTGTGGCGAACGTGGCAAGTGCTGTAGAGTCGCTTCTTTTGGGATCTAATCAGTCCAGAACATTTTTTGTCCAGTCATTGCTTCCTGGCGCTTCCGCCGTGACTACCACTACTGCGGAGAGTGTTAAGCGCAAAAGTAATGCGACACAATTTGATGTCAACAAGGGCTTGAATTGCAGCTCGACATTCCCAGGAGGTGCATCTTCAACCCAATTAGATCCCAAGAGATTAGTTCGCACCGACACTAAATCACAAAAACTGGACAAATTTTTAACATCCACCCCGGCATTTGATAAAACATCCGAGTTATTGAAATTTGGATCGAGTAACTCTGGTAAGTCTAATGGTAGTCTTTCTACCATACCAAAGGAAGAAGATAATTTTCTTGACACTAGCAAGGTTTCTAAAATGTCAGCTTCTTCTGAAAGTTCTTCTACTAAGAGGTAAGCGTACTAAGTTACTTAATATGTTGTCCTTTGACCTCATATGGCTTTTTAAAGGTATATCCCTTTGCTCAAATATCGATTTCTTATTATTTTTAAAATTTGTATCTAATGTGATTTTTGCAGACGAGAAATAAGACTGAAAAGTGTGAAAACTTTATTGGCTCAGCTTGAATCCGATTGCCATCATGGCCTGTTGAGCCTACTTCGCAATCACACTTTTGTTGGCTGTGTTGATCGAACTAGAGCCTTACTGCAACATGAAACAAAGCTCTATCTAGTAAATACCTCTCGACTAAGTGTGGAATTTTTTTATCAACGATTTCTCCGTGAATTCGGAAATTTTGGAAGAATTACTATTGAAGTAAATTTTTATCCTGATTCTGTTTAAATTTCTTTTTGTACTGTAGCTTAATTACCAGTTAATTAAGGTAAAAAATCATGATTGCTAAAAGGATGAGCCGAATAATGGTTTCATAATTTTTTAAGTGACCTGAGTATACAGTAATTCAACAATTAATGCTATTTTATGCAGGATTCTGTGACAGTGGAAGAGCTGGCTTTGATGGCGTTAGAAGCTCAAGATGATGAGGATTCGCCTTGTGGTCTTCCTGTGGATAAACCATCCCTAGCTTCTGAAATTCAAAAACGTCTATTAAACAAGGCTACAATGATGGATGATTATTTCTCTCTAAGAATCGATCCGGACGGGCAACTAAGAACGATTCCACTGCTACAAGGTTTAATTTATTTAATCAGCTGTAAAATGACGAAATCATACTTACGTTAGTATGTAGTAATAAGTAAAACAATGATTGTGGTAAACAAATAAGAAACACTGAAACGCCCCTTCACCATATAGTGACAGTCCCCCCTATTTTCCAAGACTGAATTTTCCCAACGTTCTTGTTCCTTGGGTTTCAGGTTTACAAAAACTCTATGAAAACTAACGAATCTTCTTACTTTCAGAAAATTACTTCCCAAGTATGGCTCAGCTACCGAGATACCTAGTTAGCCTAGCTGAGAAGGTTGATTGGACGAATGAAACTAAATGTTTTGAAACCTTTGCTCATCAGACAGCTGCCTTTTACGCTACTCAACCCGGTGGAGATGATGAAAATAGTGAAGACACTCTAGTAAGTATTATGTTGATCAAAGCATGTGTTTGTGTAAGTTACTAGTAATTGTGCACCTAGTACCTAGTTTGAGTTCATCTATCACTGTCTCAAACATACTTCTACTTACAAACCAATTGAGCCCTGGGGTTTTGTTCTGTGGAGTAAGGACATAAATTGAATTCCAGAGCTAAATTTATAGTACGCATTTTAATTTTAATGCATGCAAGGGCGGTACTTAATTTTAAATTAACGTTTATTTAGAATGGTCATACGTGGAAATGGACTATCGAACACATCTTGTACCCAGAGGTGAAAAAATCAATTTTTCCTCCAAAAATTTTTGCGGAGGACTCCACAGTTATTCAATTGGCAGATTTACCAGATCTATACAAGGTCTTTGAACGATGCTAGTGCAGATTTCTGCACAGTTGCAGTTATTTATTTTTCTGTTTTAACACTTGATGTTAATTACAATATTCTAATATCTGCGGATAACCCTTAAGTCGTGCTTACAATATTCAGAGTTAACGTTATTTAGCTGTGGACCCATATGCACTCAAGTAAGAGGGTAAATCAAGTAACCAAACGACGTGCGGTATTTTTTAAGTTTTGTATTTTTTTTACTCTTCAAGTATAATTTCTAGTTTTTTACTTTAGATGTTAACATTATCCAAAAGCTGAACAAAAATAACTTTTCTCTCTGCACAAACAGTCTTAGGCTTTTCCTGTGGGGTTCACGGTGACATAGTGCCATTTGTCAACTGAAAAAAGTATTATAAAAAATTTATTAACCCCTGAACTACTTCTCACAATACTTAATACTGTTTATTATAAAATTCATTGTCATTTATATATTTTTTTAATCAAATAAAGTATAAAAGAACCTTAATATTTCCAACAAAGGTAAAACTCATAAGCATAAGCAAAAATAAAGAGTAAAATTATTTAAAAATAAAATTTCTTGCATACGTATGTAATGTTAAAATCATAATAAACTTTCCGGTAGCATCATTGTTCGAAAAATTAGGATATGGAAAAGGTTTAAAACTACATTGGAACTTTAAACAGCACTACTTTGACTACCACGAAAGTAACAAATCCTACTTTTTAAAACTGAGAAATAACTTCCTCAACAAAGCGTCTAGAGGTACTGATGTACATATACGTACAAGAGAAATTGAACTCATTACCCGTGAGCGAATCAACTGGAACTCCGTTTCCCAATGGCGGATTAGCTGCTACTAAGGATTCTGAAGTATCTTTGTCAAGCTTCTCACTAAAACATAATTATTTGTTTATAATTTATCAGTACAGCGACAAGACATATTATGGTCCTATAAATATAAGCGTATAGAATGAGTATATGAAAGTGTTAGTTCCAGGGTAATCATATATCTGCTAACAACATGAAGAATGACCAAAGAAATTTTTACATTGCCAGATCTTGAAGGTTAGGGATTTGTTTCGTTGTAAGTGCTTCCCAGTATTTATGGGTTTCTTCCACAACTTTAAGAGCGAATTCGGCACTTTTAGCTTCTCCGTTAAATGCAAATTGATTTTCAGGCTTGCCATCAGGTATTTTATAGATTCTAAACCATTCGACGGTTGCACGAAGATATCCAGGCATCACTTTTTCAATATCTTCAATGTCTAGTTTCATAAAAACAGGAGTTTTGTAACTTCAAAAGCAATTTTAGAGAACCGTCTTGCAGGTACGAGCAAAAAAAAATACATTATAAGAAATTATTTACCATTAAGTTTGTCCGCCATCGGGTCATTCACGTCAATAGCCAACAACTTCCAGTCGGTTTCGCCTACATACACAGTAATCGACAATACATATTCAATTTCCCTTAATTACATGTTATTAGTTACAGAAGAAAACCCTACATGGCTTAAACCTGTTACCTTCATCAATAAGAGCAAAAACTCCAAGTATCTTCACTTGCACTACAGCTCCACGTGGCTGGATCTGCAGATCACAATAATTATTTAATACAGAAGCTATTACGTTGAATTATATCATGCCGCGCTACTGTAAGTTACACTATAGCTATGCTATACTTCGTTAAAATAGTTACCTTGGAGCCAATTTCACACACATCGATTGGATCGTTATCTCCTTTGCAGCCTGTGACAGGGTCAACATGATTTGGATCTTCCCAAGTCTGACGAACAAAAAAAGTCACAACCGTAATTTATTAATAGGGTCTAACACGTGTAGAAGATTACCAGTCCAGTAAATACTTCAAAATAAAGTACAACTAGAAATCAGTTATGAATACGCACATTACATTTACATTTTACTCGAAGCTGATAAGGATAGATTACAACATAAATATATATCACTGCTTTGGACTTTGGGCAACTGACGTAAACAGCGAAAAGCATCTTTACACGCACCATGGACTACGGAAACTACACAGTATTCTAGCTATTTACAAAAGGGATTTTCAATGCCTGCGTGTATGTTCCATTAAAGGTACGACATTATACTGTGAATCTGACCACATAATATTGAGCAGTCCAGTCCAGGTTGAAGGTTTACTCTATATACCTGATAACACAGTTTAAATAGACAAGTCCACCAGCCCGTGTTCGATTTTATGTTCGAGTGAGGTAATTTGCATGTTCAAAGTTTAAGCTGAACTTAAAGTTAGTTATCTGTTTGCGATTCAAGATACATACACATACTTGTGCACAACCTTGGCATTGCGAAATTCCTACAGTAACTATCGCACGTGACACAACTTTGTAGTCAGTTGCACGCGATTTTATCTATTTTGCAACATACCTGAGGTAATGCTCCGTAGTTCCAAATATATCCATGATGGGGAAAGCAATTATGAACAAATCGTAATTTCCCTTTCTTAACATCCTGCTTTATAGGATTTAAAGGGTCTTTCGTCGATATCTACAAAAGAAAAACTTTGTGTTAGTCAGCATAATAGCATAATCTCGTAGAAGCACCCTGCTACTCGTCACAGTCAACAGTGACCAATCGTAATTCAATTTAATGTAATTAAATTTGAATGATCCTCCCGAACTCGTTTAGCCAAGAAATAAGGACTTGAATTTTCATCAGATCAAGTTCAATAAATAATTTTAATGATTTTATGGAATTCGAAAAAATTGGCAACTAATCATTAATAGACTTCAATATATCACCGTGGACTATAAAAAACTACAATTTTAGTTATGATAACAAATGCGACAAATACCTCCATTTTTGCATTCGTCCACCTCGGAATTTCTACCACCATGTTAAAGATCTTCTTCTCTGGATCGGGTTGCAAAGGAATGTCATGGAACGGGGAAACAGGTCCATTTTCATTCTCTATTCATTGGAATAAATACAAAACAATCTCAATCCTTACATACATCACTTCATATTTGGTTTCTTAGTAATCAAGTTGTGTCAAGCTAGTCACAAGTGAACACACAATCAAAATAAATAGTTTAAACTACTGACACCAACATGATATGATGACAGATTCCGAAATCATTGTAGCATTTAGCACAGCCAACTAGCCACAGCTAGTGATAATTACGTCACTATACACTATTACTATATGCCTTAAAAATATATCACACCATTGCCATTAAACCATCGGAAACTTTTCACATGTAAGTAGTAGTAAAAGCAGGATACAATAATAACTGTAGTCATAATTTATTATTATGGGTTGATATATTGTGAAGTACTTTAAAAATCTATACGTAAAAAACTTACTGATGTATAAGCGGTAATCCGGTTGGTTTCTTCCTCCTCGTTCTTCAATAGAGTAACTCATATTTCTTGATATTTGATGATTCTTCAAAAATCTGTCAGATCCTGGAACGGATGAAGTAAATAATGCTTTATTTTGGCGAAATATGGTTGAACAGATGATATCACTTGAATATCTGCTTCGAAGAGTGCACGACCGGCAAGTGACTCTCACAACTTGTGCAAAGTACAGCATAGCTCTTTGAACGAAGAATCTACTTAAACTGGTGCAGTTTCTAGTCTAGGCTTCCTTATTACGGGCCACAGTACATTGTATATTCAGATTGCGACCTTTTAAATTCCTACTCGAAACTTCCACACAAAAGGCAGACTACTAGAGAGATGGGAAGGAGAATCGTCGATAACTGACCAACTAAATGTCCCGTGTGTACATACGTCAGTTCCAAAATTCACAGTTACAAAACTGCAGTTCCTAGTCCTCCAACTCCCTACCAGTCTATCAGTCTTTCCACCTTTTTATCTTATCAAATAGGTTAGACAAACACAGCCATCTATCCTAAGCGAGTTAACAACTGTCGCCAGTTTCCCTTTTATTTTGACAGGTTATCTGAACATGTCAATAGTTCTGCTGGAGTCTGGGTCTGGCTGGAACTGGAGACTGCAATACTGGAGTAAAGCCAAGTCCTTTTTACTGGATTTATTACTGGACTGCCTCCAAATAATACTCCCATAAATTCCCAGTCATTAAAAAATAGTTTTATTAGTACTGCTATTAAAATCGACAATACTTAGAATTCTGCTGATGATAGTAAGTACTACAGACAAGCAACATGCTGTGCTCATTCACTAATTCACTATCACTGAAAAAATGTATGGCTTATTTAAGTAAAACTATAACACACAACTTCTGTAACTCTGCTTGTATGTAATTATTTATTATTGTAATAAACCTCTGTAATTCTGTATCTACGTTAAGATTGAGAAATTATGATCTTGCGTTTAAGAGAGAAAAACTTTATTGAGTCACTGTCACTGTTGCACAATTGCAATAGCCATACAGCTCAGTATACAAATCATTAATTTCTTAATTAATATGAATAAGGTTTTAAATATTATTGGTAAGTTTTTGCAACTAAACTTAAGTATATAAATGATGATTATAAATCTAAAATAATCAACAATTTTATATATTGTTGTGATTTTTATTGTTATTGAACACTTCCTTTGTTTTCTGTCCGTTTATACATACAAGTAAGCGTGGAATCGGAATATTAACTTCAATGTTAAAGAAAATAGAATAATTATTTAAGTATACTTGGAGGGACGAGTTTTGTTGTAAATTCTCTTCCAAACGAGCTACTATTAAACATTACAAAACTCGGCAAGCTTTGTACATCTGAAATTTTTGTTTAAATGTAGTTTTTTTATGCATGTTTACCGCGTATGGCTATTACTGTACAACAATACAACTGGGCGACTTGTAATTAAGGGAATAATCCAAAGAATCATATTTTAATATTTGATGTTTCAGTATGACTACTAAGAGAATTCTAAAAGCAGATTCGAGCTATCGTTGAATGTATAGATTAAGGGGGCTCGTTGAGTAAGTAAGTAGGAACAATTCGATTTCAATTTCAATATGCAAATAACCTATTTGCAAAAAAAGAAGCGGGTGTCTTGACATATACTAGGTTGTTTCTATGTAGCATCATATAAGTATATGATATGATATAAGTATATTAGATAGTTACATAAAATAAGGTAAAAATGAAGAGTGTACTTATTTTGTTTCTAGAGCCCTGTACACAATTATTGGAATAATTATATATGAATATGCGTTATCTGCACGACTGAATTTCAATTCTTGGAATATTTGAAGGTTCTATGATATCATATGCACAACCATCGGCGCTCATTAGACTTCTCGGGATTCCCAAGTTGGGAAATGGGCATGGGATCTAAGCGCTATGCGATATTGTAAATTGTAAGCTAGGAGTAATCAATACACTTGGATAGTTTAGTTCTCCGAACAAATTAATGATGTTTTAAATCAATACTAATACCTTTTTTTCTTCGTGCAATCAATTTGTATAAGCAACATGACTTTGTAAACATAGGAAAACGTTGTTCAAAATTAAATAAATAATATTACTTGGCAAGTAGTAACTGAAGTGTGAAACAATGATATGCCTGATTTAATGGATAATACTAAATTTTGTCTATCATGATACCGCACAGTGATTTCTATTATTTCCTACCACAATAACAATATCTTATCTTATAATTTAGCAGCAGATTGGCTACTTCTCCTCCACTGAACCCATGGAAACGGAAATACTGCACCCTTTGTCATCTTATTTACATGATGTCAACATAGGCTGTAACTTAAACCGGCAGAACCAGAACCATATATATAACCGTCACTTGAGTAATAAAAAGCGTTCTACTTAAAGGGCTTTAATACCGATACATAAAGATAAGGCTGATTGGTGTTTATTCCTCGACGTCCGATGGTGGTGAATGCGTACTGTAATAAATGCTTTTTTATTACGCAATAATAATATTTAAGTACTCCACTACAATAATAATTAGTCATAGTTTTAGGACATCAATTATGTAAACAATATGGTTGTATGGACGATGGCCAAATTGACTTACTTAATGAATAATTAAATGCAAACATTATAAATATGTAATTTTTCACTACTTAAATCATTATGCTGCTAATCTTCGACGATAGAATTATTACCAAATCTCTGCAAACTTTTTAATACCTTTTTTAAAATTATTTGAAAAGCACGTAAGTATATTTGTAGTCTCCTATATGATTTTTATCAGAGAAAGACATTAAAAATTAATTGTCATTAAGATCGAAATAAAATTATTTTTGGAGTGAATAAATAATATATTGTATAGTTCCGAAATTTTGCATTTTTGTTGGAATGTCTAATGTACAATTTAACGGTTGAC
>JAQFZE010000684.1:0-23453 GCA_034695245.1 Dicyrtomina saundersi | reverse complement strand
CCCCCGAGGGTATATATGTACCTCCACAGGGAGTTAATTAGAATCTTTTGTAGGGATGTAAATCTACCTCCTCAGGGTGTTTATTTATACTATGTCCGCTGACTGATAATGATTCTATTAACCTCTTTGATTGGTGGGTTAACCCTATCTTGGTGTGAAGTTTATTAAATACTATACGTAATATTTGGCGATCCGTTGTCACATCAGATAGGACGTGGCATTTTACGTGTCTGTCCGTTTTTTTTGTGCGCCGGATCTCCATTTGCCGGGTTTAGTGATGTACATAAAATTACTCCGTTCGCCGGACTTAAGGTTGTAGGTGCTGTAAAGAGGAAATCTACCAACATTGTAGAAATTAAAAGTAAATGTGGTACTCTAATAGCAGAGTTTTGGTTCATATTTACTGTGATACGCAATGGTTAGTGTTAGTGTTTAGGCCTGCTATTGTTGGTATAGTGAGGTAAGAGCATGAAATAAAATTAATATACTTCCAAGAAATATTAACACACAAGTCTAGTATGTTAGGTTATTTGTTGCGCTTTTCAAACTAAATTTTGCTCATTGATTGTTGTTCCTGATTGATAAAATCATAAACATTTTAAGTGTTCAGATAAATACTACACCAATACCCTTAGTATTAAGGCGTGCACCCGCCAAATGAAGCAGCATCACAAAACGTAATCCGACGAATAGAGAATCGATGAAATAAATTTGATAATTAGAGCACCCGGCGATCTCATAGGAGAAGGCATGGCAGGTATCAGCAGTATTTGAATTTCTATAGATTAGGTATATTATTTGACAACACATTTATAATCATTTAAGTCCTTAAATTACGTGCTTCAGGTAAACCCTAGAGAAAAAGCGTACGAAATAGTTGTGCTTTTGCTTATAAGGAGGATTGGTTTATAATCGGTCAAATGCGGCATCATTGTTTATAATGCATGATATATATCTGTGTAAAAGATGTTTTGTCAGGCTATATAGATAAGATAGAGATGAAAGATGCATGAATTGGCCCCTGCGATCCCAAACCCTGTCTTTGTTGTAAGCTGTGTGACGGATTTAAATTACATTTCAAATGTAGCTTTTATTCTGGCGGTCCATTGTTTCGTTATTTAATTAAATTTTCGCCTTTCTTGGCCCGAACGTCAAGAATGATTCGACTGCAAAATTGATTGATCTTAAATGTTCTGCTCTAGCCCAGACATTTGTCATTCTTTCTTGGCACCCAACTTTCCTATTTGATTATTGCTACTCCTTACAGCACAATACGTCAAGCATAGTAATCGTCATTTCACCTACATGTTTGAGAAAACTTGCTGGAATGAAACAAAAGCGTGTTAGTAACCATAGGAGTTCCCCTCTCTCTAGTTTGACAGGTATGATTATGCTTGTGGACTGTGGATTCTGGACTGACTGCATGTATACCTGATTAAATTGAAAGACGAATAGTTTCTAACCCTGCACTGTAGAAGTGATCCAAAGTGTGCTCTGGTTTGTGCGGTGATGAGAGACTGTCTTCTCTTTGTAATGTTAGACTGAAAACACACTGTAAAACGTTGTAAAGTAAAGCATCCTTGTTACGTAGTACCTAATTGGATTAAAAAAGTGGACATATTTTTGGGTTGTTTCTATTGTGCTCATTTCTTTGCTGCTCCGATACAATGACTTCGTGTTGTATTCAGTGAGCGTATTTTGCTATTTTGTGTTCATATTGTGCCTAAGTACCATAGTAAGTGACGGATGGAAGAAAATGTTATGTGCTCTCATCCTTGTACTACTTAAGCTAATTCCTCTTGGTTAAGCAGTAAAATTTATGACGAAGTTTAACAAACAAAGCTTGGATCATTTGTGAATATTCTGAAGCTGTTATTGTGGCCCTCTGACATGTGATAAATTATCAATCGTTCCTGACAATCATTTATGTGTAAACTGACTCTTTTGATAACTTTCCCAAGCGCGCGTTTTTGTATGCTTTCTTTCCTTTACTGCCATTCGCTTTGGGCTTGAATTGAAAAGTGATCCTGGAATCAAACGTGTCACGCAGGTAACATGTATGCATGGTCCGTGGATTCTTTCTTGTGTATATATACTTCCAGTTGCACTTGAGTTTATAAACCACGACTGTTTGTTATTTTTTGTAGTATGGTCATGACTGGTAATGTAGTAAGCATAATTATACGTGTGAAAGTGTATATTAAGTATCCTTTTACTTCTCAATCAAGGATGTTGATGTTGACTTTTTACATTTATTTGAAATTACTTTTTATGTTTTTCGCGAGTGTACTGATAATACCATATCATCATAGACCGTAGTAGACATCATGCGCTTTTTTACAACCAGAATACCTTCCTACTGTATCAAAAATCAACATTCTTTACATCGATTGCTGTAGAAAGTATTGCATTTTTAGAGAAATTGGTTTTTAGATTGATGTCTTTACCTCCAGGCGTCTTATCTTACCTGCTTTAGATCTGTAGAGTCTCACGTACTGAATATTCCTGCATGTACCTATGTAAATTGTTTCTAATTTATGGGAGGTATAAATATTTGTGTACTATTTTGATGTCTGTTGTTTCTCACGGTGACTGTATTTTGAAATGTTTTCTTTAAATGTTTTTACCGTTGTAAGAATTGCGTCCTGGGTTGGAATTTTGTCGGTAATATGTATGGTCTTAAAATGAACATTAAGTTGAGAAATACTTAAAAAAAGAAATTGCTAGCTGTCGTACTTGTTAAGCAGGCTGTTATATTATTCTGTGAAAGGGTATAATTACACACTGTTAAACGGTGCTCAATTATTCTGGGGTTAACATTGTTTGTAAACTTCGTATGTTAAAGTTTTGATTCCGTCAATTAGGCCTAATCAAGTTGGTGGAACGGCATAGTGAAAGTGATACCATATTTAATTTTAAAGGAGTGAGAAAACTAGAAACGAAGGTTAAGAAAAAAGAATGCATTTTTATACTGTATATACTCATTACTGGTTTGCTCCAGTGTGTAACCCGTAACTATGCAGCTACATAACAAGTGTAAGGAGCTATATAGTTATATACAATGTAGGTAAATGCAAGTTGATGGCAAGACCGAGATTAAATCCTAGTTCAGCACTGTGTACTGCTCGTAGATGTTGGTTCATTTATCGCAAAGGCGGAATGTTGTACGAAGAAGGAAGACGAACGTGCACTATCCATAGAGTTAAAGGAAAAATCAGAAGTAGCGATGTCTATAGAAACCCATCTCTGTGCCCTCAACAGAAGCATTACAGAAAAAGGAAGGATCCTTAAAATCCATTAGGTGACTCCAAGAAGAGTTTTTTCTCTTGCAAACCTAAAGATGTTTCTCATTCAACCCACATTCTCCTCCCGTTTCACTCCCAAGACTAAATGATCGAAAACAAACAATAGTCGGAAATAAGTGAATGGCTTCCAGAAATGGCCTTTGTGTCCAAGCTTTTCCAGCCTTCGATGGATTTATGAAGGAGTCTTGAAGAATGAGAATGAAATGCATTGTCTGGCTACTACTGGGAGCTGGTAGGTATGTAGGGCTGCTCACTCCCTGAATGCTGGCATTAAAGCTTTTAATCTTCAGTGACCCACCTGTACATGAGTCTGCCCTGAAGTGAAGTTTACGTGGATAATAGAGACTGTATGGTCCAAGAGTTAAGAAAAATGTTCAGCGACACGGGCGACTCCATTGAGGATGAACGATGGGAAAAGCTCGATCCGTATTGCATTTTCTACCATACCGGAAGCATCTTATGTGAGTCACACAAGACTACTGACTTCCATCCCACCTCTGATGTACATCCATGCTTTCTTTACCTCTTTTGAAACTCCATCTCCATTCAGTAAATAGCGATGCTGTAGTTTCAGACATTCTAGCGGTAGAAAGACGCTGTAGTTCTTTGGTGATGGTTTTCATTGCATCGGACTGGAGGTCTGCAGTTTAAACTAAGCCTTCACCTCCGTTTATTTGGGTCTTCTTGATCGTGTTAGGTCTATTTCTGGTAGCCCCGCCTATGGTGTATATTTGTAGTAAATCGGAAAAACTACCTTTGCTGTAAATTAGAATCTAACTGAAGACCTATGTGGTTTTTTCACGAACTTATTGGGGCTGGGATTGCCGACTGGATTAGAAAATTCCTGTCAATAATTTCCAAAGTGCCGTATTTCCAGTAATAGTACACGGGTCTGTATAAGTACACTGGTCAGTAATAGTGCACGGGTTTGAGTGGCACGAGTATGGATAGTACACTGGTCTATTTAACACATTACTATATGACAGTACACGGGTCTGTATTAAAACACGGGTATGGGAGGACGCGGGGAGTGCTGTTCCAGGAAATACGGTAACTAGTTTCACCAATCAAGATAGTTCAATTAGAATCCTCGTAAAAAATGTACCTCGGCCCTTGGTTTACAGTTCTTATCTGGTGACTGGGATGAGGGATGATAATTGTCTACATGCTAGTTTCTAATGACTCTGCCCTAGCTGTTGCAATTTAATTTGTATAAAATTTTACAACGATAATGTGCTTCCTTGGCTGTCCTTACAGTTGTATTTTCTTTTCGATGCACTTCTGGATTCCAATGATGACAATTTTTCAGACGACAACAAACTATAATAACTACGTACCGATATGACATAATATGGACAACTGTTTTATTTAACTTGATTTTATTTATCTATTGGGATTTGATTTGGTGATTGGTGGCTAAAATGAATAATAACGTAATAATTGTCAGTTTAATAATAACGAAAATTTTGTGTTCAGTAATAGTGATGACGAACTACGTTAAAATTCTCGTCATTGCATTGCATTGTCTTTATAGTCGTAATCATAATAAGGGCTTGGAATCCCTGATGTCATAATTATTCGGGCAGATCAAAAAAATGTTGCTTTCCTTCTAAACGTTCAGCGGATAGACTCTAAATCTAAAACTAAATCAAGTCATTTTTATTTCTCACAATAACACAATTTTAATTTTTCTCCTAAACAATTTTGTATGATTTGGCAGGACAGGGCCAGAGTATAAAGTGCTATACTTTAGACTAATCTTCTAGTGTTCCAGTGTTGCCCAGAGAAAAAAGAGGAAACTAAAAGTTGCAACTTTTATTGGTAAACGGACATTTTCCTCCCGGACATCCCCCCCCCCCGGACAATTTCCTCTCGGACATTTTCCTCCCAACTCGTAACCGAGGACATTTTCCTCCCAGTATCAAAATTACTCCACTAAAAGAAACTAGTGTATCGATCCACAAAATTTATATATGTACTCGTAAACGTTCTCATGAATATGCAAAATTTCTAATCTGAAGCACGACGTAAGTTTAGTAGCATTTCCTTAACAAATACTTATTCAATAAAATGCTAAACTATTAACCATTATTTCATAAAACTGGGGAAAAGACGCATTTTAGTTCTTCAGTTAGTTATGAATGCATACATTTTCTGGAAAGAAACACTCGTAGAATAATGGATACACTTGTTTCCTTGACAGAAGTGATTTTGATACTGGGAGGAAATGTCCTCGGTATGCTTTGGGAGGAAACTGTCCTGGAGGATAATGTCCTGGGGGAAAATGTCCTACAACCATACCTAGTCGTGAAACTAATTGACCAATTCGAGGGCTTTTGCTTACGTTTTAAAATTACGCTTCAAATTTTTCCAGAATAATTAGTGTTTTAGTATCCGTAGCTACGAGTATTTCGGATTCGGTAGCTGATTGAAATATTTGAATGACCCTTCTATGAATAAGGAGAATTGTTGTATTTGGCTGGAACAATCGCTACTTAAATCTACGTGTTTTATAGTCTAATCGGTTAAGAATTGGTGCTGTGTGTGGGTCTACCTACTTTTTTAGTTTTGCTTGAAACTTTACAAAGAAGTTCGTGGATAGTAGCATGCACTTATTCAACAAGCATTTGTTGCTGAAAACAAAATTGGTCATCGGAGCGAAAGGCGAGAGATTTGTGGTGGCTTTACAGGCATGTTCTGTCCCAACAACTATACTGCTGCAACCTAACGCTCGTCAGCTCTTCAAATCTTTCTGCTCTGCTGCTGTATAGAGTAGGAGAGGAAGAAACCACAACGTTGTTATATCGATTTGCTATCTTTTCTTGGGGACTCTGCACTGGAATTTCGATTGCCTTATCTTGTTACGCAGTGGATGAGCTTTAGTTGTACTCACCAACCTGCTATGTATATATCCTGTGTATGTATGAATTACATATAAATAGACGTGTAGTGAGTAGTTCAGTTGTAGTTTGTAGTCTCTATTCCTAACACGTTCTAGACTTGAAAGACTGAAGTAGAGGCTACTGGTAGTCTTCTATCTTTATTTGCTTTGCTTCGCTTCATATGACTCTAGAATTTAAATGAGCCTTACATGCTAAACAAAAAATTATGTTGTGAAATTTAGCTTCTTTGATAACTTTTGTGTGTATGGTGTAGCATCTCCTGTTTTGAGTTTGAGACTATAACATTTAACGACTAATATATTCAAATATGTAATGTATTGTTAGGTGACTTACATGAAACGCAATGATGCGATTTCATTAGTTAATCTGAGTGTATGAAAGTCTGCAATCTCCTTGTGGTGTAAATGGGCAAAATATACTTTTTTTTCTACTCAGAGATACAAAGTAGTACTTTGTGATAGTACTTTGAAAGTACTATCACATTCGAGAGGAGGTCTTTGTCGAACATTGTTTATAAAATTGAAAATGTCCTGTCACCATGCCGTTCTACTCTTGAATATACATTTAAGTTCAAATTACTTTAGTGAAGATGTTTGCGGCTAAACTATAAAAGTATTCTTGAAGTAGTAAGAACTCTCTAAGTAGGCAGGAAGTAACAACGTGTGTACTACTCCTGGTAGACGTAAAGAATATTTTACTCAGAAAATGTAAAGAATTTGGGTGACTCACTTTTGAGGCCGAGGGTACCCCCTATATATGTATAATTGACTTTATTGTGAGAGTGAGTGGTTGCTGGTTCTCCATCATAAATCATGTATGTCTTGCCAAGAAAGGACAGACTTTACAATCCTAATGGCTTGGAGAGGAGAAATCCAGTGATGGTCATTTTCGAGGTTTTTTTCCGCATGAATGGCCGATCGAATTGGACATTCCGACAAGAATTGACTTAGTCTTGAGTGCTGCTGCTTCTGCCTCTGGACGACGAAGTGATGCTTCAAGTAAAACGAAAATAGTTTTAGCTCATACAGTCGACAATTTTAAGCTCTGCCGTAGTGTGCGTTGCGTCGAAATCGAAACACTCGCTATTTTTATCACACTAGATTTTGAAGTACTTAAGTTTTTAGGAGAAGGCGAGTTAAAAACAGGCCCTTTGGGTCTCCTATTTTTCCTGTGTCAGGAGCTGTAGTTTAGTTCGTGCATGCATTTAAAGATTACTTTTGGTATCTGAATAATTTTAAAATGAATGAAATGTGGGTATCAACTTCTCGTGATTTATCACTATTAAAGAAAAGAAAGCGTATGAGAAAGATGTAAATCTAGCTATTTATTCTCGAAATCAGAATTGTATTGGTCTATTTTTGTTAAAGTACTCACATTTTCATATACGATATTCTTGAATATGAAAAGACAGGAGTGCGCGTAGTGCTAATTTTGTAATGCGTGGAATGTCAGAGCCAGCTTGAGTTCGAGTTTTAAATGAAAACATTATTAGAATTTATAATTTATCACATTGTGCTCTGGTCCACTAGTGGCTACGTTATTTTGCTCCTATTATTATTCCTATCATATTACTGGTTATATGTATATACCTATATAGTAATAATAAACCATGTTACAGTGATATTATATTACAGAAAATTAAGTTGAAAACAGTAGTACTGTAAATATGAAAGAATTGCAAATGTATTATACTAGTGCTAGATCCTAAATCCCAGTCTGTCTAGTCTCAAATCTCAAATATTTTTAGAATTGTAACAAACAAAAGTTTGTAGTACACACTTTTATTCCATATTGTGTGGGATATCAGTTCCGTTAAATATGCGGAACACTGCTTTCAAAAAGAGAATACGTAGATCGAAGTGGTTTTTGTAGTTTCTTGTATCCATGTGTAGTGGTAGCTAAACAGACAGACACAGAGCGAGGCAGAGAGAGAGAAAGTCAGAGAGACTATGAGAGGAAAAATGGCTTTATGGAGCATGTGCTGTTTATAAATACAGAGTGGAGCGGCTGGTTAGGAAAATTTCCACCGTAACGTGCTTCCCTCGCTCTTTTCACTTCAGGCGAAAGTTGCTTTCTCGAAGTGAAAGCTGGTGTGATTTTTTCTCCAGCCCAAATCTTCCGTGGCTGTTCAAGAGAGATTCTGGAGGGAACATATTTTTTGAATAAATCTATAAGTATCATCATCTGCAATGATGCTTTATTTTCATAGCGTTTTTAAGCTTTACACTTCATATACTTCTAACTAAGCACAGATTGAAATTTGTCACTCGGTATTAATTACCGTCAATTACTCACCTATCTGTCTCGCGTGACTTCCTTGTTATTAAGTCTAAAACCTAAACCGCCCTAGATTAAAGAGGAGTTCGACTGTCTGTCTGTGAGTGTTCTGTAATATGAGTGAGAAATTGGTTATCTCTTAGTCTTTGTATCCGTTATTCTTCATCGGCCTATCAAATTCTTCATGGAATGCGAGACATACACGTGTTTTTATGAAAGTTGTCTTCTTCGTGTAGTTTGAGTTGTGTGAAGTTCAACTTAATGAATAAATATATATATATACATTGTGTGGAGTTGTGGTCAGTGTTCTTCTACGTTGTAGTTATTTTGTAATGTTGTGTAGCCTTTTGCCCAACACTTACTACTAGTTGACAAGGATTTCCTTGTTATACCAGCAAATTTCCTGCACCAAGGTACTTGATGTGAAGTTGGCAAAGATTTTAGTAACAACTTCTGAAAACACTCGAGTGGTGTCGTTTTAGAGCGCAGATAAATTTTTGTGTATCATAATGTTGTTCATACCATTTACTGTGCCTAACCTTATACCATCGTTTTCAAACTTGGGAGGATCCCAGTCAAACGGAATGGTTTGCTTTAAGGTATGCTTCATTTAAATTCCAAATTCATGTCAAAAGTAATGTCCTTCAATTTTAATGAAATGCATGATTGCCGATTGCCTACGCATTTATTTTTCTCATGTAGAAGGAACTGAAAATTTCTTCAACAGAATATAATCTCATGTTGATTGCAGATAAAGTACGATTTATATTATAAAAATTGAGCTTAAAATGTTCAAACATACAATTCTATAATAGTTTGTGCTTAAAGAGGCGTCGTACCTGCATGTCTCATGTTTCCCTTTCTACATGCAGTCAGCTGGGTTATAGAGCAATTAAATTTGACAAATTAATGTTGACCATGAGTTAAAGGTCTCGAAGTATTTGTTTGGTCCTGGACATAATTATAGTCAATAAACTCTGTTTATACGATTCATGGTTTTTGAGTTTGTTTACTGCGACTGGGATACTTATCAAATCTGTCGTTAGATTTTCTGTTAATAACGTTAATATCGTTATTGTAAATCGGGATTGGTAATAGCATGCGTACAAGCATACCTAAATTACATCTGTTGGACGCGGCTAACTTTTCGCCTTGTGTGGTTTCTCCGGTATAAATTGTCCTAATCTCTGCCATCATAATACTCGTGACTCTTGGTCTACCCCCACCAACCCCCTCTCCCCTCAACTCAGCGTTTTCGTTCGGTTCTTTTTGTAGTGGTAGTTTTCCAAAGTCCCGAGGTTTTCGTGTTTCTATTGCTTTCAAATACTAACCTTGATCTTAACTTCTCAGACTTTAAATTGGATTAATACTTGGGAATAACGCAGCGCATCTTTAGATGAATGTGTTTTTTAATTTATTTGTATAACCATACCTAATTATCTGTCGTTAAATTTGCATCTTTTACACGCAATTAATTAACCTCAGATAACTTAAAATGTCAAAAAATGCACATGCTAAACATTGAGATACAACTCTTCCAAAATCTGTAACCTCTTTGAAATTGGAAAGTAGTAAAATATCCTTAAAGTAAAGAAGATTACCAAGTGTTTTGAAACCCCAAAACTTCTAAAGATACCATTTAAGTGCATCGTTTTTGCCAAAACTTCTTAGAATTATTATGAGTTATAATTTTCTACATTATTTGGTCAAAGCTCTACACAGTTTATATCAGAATGGTATAACACTATATACTATATATCAGAATGTAATATGGATATAGAATGACGTGTGGCTCCTTCTCTAGTTCTTCTTAATTGATTCGCGTTAATTCTAAAATGAAACAGACATTTTGGTTTTTGAACTTTCATGAAAGCTCAGGTTAATGAACTCCCTTAAAATATTGGTAGTTGTTTTTGGAGAAGACTTTCTTTACTTATATACCTACTTTGATTTGCCATAAGTTAGGGGATGTTTTGAATGGCGTGGATCTTGTTTGGGGTTCGGAAGTCCGGTTTGAGATTAATTGAAATGTAGAATAGGAATAAATGTAGTTGTACATCGTAATCGATAACTGTTTTAACGAAATTATGAAGTATAAGTAGATTGAAAAAGAAAATTCAGGATTACTCTTGTAGTTGGATTAAATATGATAACTTGGAGGAGCGTGACGAAAGGAAGGGAAGAATGGAAATCGATACTAGCATAGAGCATAGAATCGGCGTTTGTAAATATTTAGTTTGTCGACTTCAGAGGATAGGAGCGTATATAAGAAGGGATGATGTTCATGAAAAAGACAGAGTACTACAGAAGAAAAGAGTGTTTTCTTGACCATTAAGCCTTAAACGAAAAAGATGCTCGCTTCCTTGCACATGATTCTATGGACGGACGACTGGCTTTCCTCCTTCATGTCACAACTTGAAGTGCATTCTCCTTTGTATAGACTTGTGGAGCCCTTGTTCAGCCATTAAACAGCGTCTCGGTCACTTCTTGTTCTTAATTCAGTTTTTCTACTGAATTATCATCCTTAATTTCATCCATTAATTGCCCATAGTAATATTATTATTCTAGAGTAAGTCCCCTATCTCGTTGGGTATATTATCTTTACAAGATTTGAGAGTGCGTTAATAATAACAACAAGGGTAGATCGATTTTGGAGTTTCTACGAGGCATGCTTGGCTACTGACTAGCATGGAAGCGAAAGAAGATTGTGAGCAGTCAGATTGATGTTGACTGCATTGTATCCTTTGCACTGTCCTGGTGTCTGTCTATAGAAAGTGTAAAATCTGCACGGCTTCAAAGGAATCATTAATCCTTAAATTCTTTCTACGAAGGAAGGTCCTTTATCGATCAGGGTGTACGTGTTATATGAGAGGAAATTCATGTACAATACCTTCACGAAAATTGGCTAGTATACCTTCACACTTTATACCAATTTTTGATTTTTCTTAGTGAAATTTTAACACTAAATAAAAGATTGGTTCTTTTCGGACTGCATTTCTTGTATAAATGAAACTGTTGTGTGTGTGATTATATCTGAGCCATGGATTTGACGAGAGATGCCGTTAAATATCAGTCAGGGACTTTGTAGTAATTTTTGAATCATTGTGAATGGCAGTATGGATACCAGCGGATTCGATGAGATGGACGGTTGTGGGACATTTTCCTTCCGGACGTATTCCCCGGGGACATTATCCTCGCAGACATTATCCCCCCAGGACAGTTTCCTATCCTATCAACTCGTACCAAGGACATTTTTCTCCAAATAAAAATCACATCTCCAAAATAAACGAATTTTCCTTACCAAAAAATTTATGCATTCGTAGGCATTCTTGAAAATAAGCAAAAGTCCTGAACTGAAGTGCTAAAATGCTTATTTTCCCCAGTTAATATGAAGTAATGATTACATAAATATATATTAAAAGTAACGAATTTGATACTTGGAGGAAAATGTCCTCGGTACGAATTGGTAGGAAACTGCGAAACTATGTCTAAGAGGTAATGTCCCTGGGGGAATATGTCCTGGAGGAAAATGTCCGTATACCAGATGGATGGGTTTGTTTATGACAGAACTAATGTTTAGTAATCGAAGCACTAACCATAATATTGTGATCGATACAATTTTTTTTACGGAGTTTTTCCTTTTGGCTTTCTTTCTGTTTCTTTTATTCTGGCCTGACAAAGTCAGTCAGCTCTACTATTTGCAAGAGCGAGGTCAGATGGAGAACAGCAGTTACGAGTTTAACGTTGGCAACTACTTTGACAAAAGGATTAAAACTATGTAGGTATTTTCCTCTTATACTCTTTTCTATTTTCAGAGATCTAGTTTTAGTGTATCGCTTTTGTCCCCAAACTAAATATTATTCCTTGGCTTGTGCATTATTCAGTTACGTTTTCAGGCTACACCGTTACATTCATGTCGCGCATACACAATGTGAATTGATTGGCGTTGACATACATTACCTAAGCAGCTGTAATGATACATAATTAGCATATCTACTAAAACCGTGTGAGTTGCAGGGTGTAAATATACCGGATTTATAATTTTCAAGCAATTATTTATATATAGATTTTTTGTAATTCTTCTATAGGTGTCCGATGGATCTCTTCGGTTGCGTAAATGACAATTATTCGTTTAGCTCGAGCTTACACAAAAGCTCATAGCAAGCAACACATTGTTACTACTTTAACCGGTTTCGGACAAATTGATATTTCGTTTTCTTCGGTTTTGTTGAGAAGTCTCCACTCTTAATTTTATTCACTTTGCTGAAGCTTAATAATAGTACAATACAACGATAAAAAAAGTTCTCTGAAGCATGAAAACATTTCAGGAAAGAGGGTAGCCAATTTTAAACTACAGGTTTCTATTGTCAAGGATTTAAATACATTATTATACATACACGCATTTGAATGCGCAGAGGTCAGATTTCAATCGTCCAACAACTGGGAGTCTAATAAGAATCAGATTAAAATTATATGTAAATCTGTGCTGTTAAAAAAGCTACTGTCGTTGTTATTTTTACGGTTGACCCTCCCTGCCAAAATTTTAAATGTTATTCAAAACGATTAACATGGATTAAAAATCGCGTAAATTCTTTCCTTTAGTTTTCGCATAGTAGTGTTACTTTCTTTGTATTATATAGCTAGTAAAGGTTAAGATATACATGGAGCAGATTGCCTACATTCCGCACAATTATCGGAGTAAGCGAAAAATAATATTGTTTTGCGCTTAAAGCATAATATATTGTATACGTATATAGAATTTTTCAGCTAGCTTTAACCTAGCATGCTAGTAAGATTTATGTGCGTGAAAATTGTGCTTCGTCTTCCTGAAATCCTTTGTCAGGTGAGACACGAGACCATTATCCATCCAGTTTGACAGTAGGGCTAACGTTACTGGTAACTGGTAGTGTGACATTTGTTGGGTAGAGGATACGTTGATTATGCCGTGTGGAATTCAATCTTGTTTTAATCTCATTTACTTTGCATGATCAAACACGGTTTTGGTGCATGACTTGTCTTGGCTGTCGAGGAGCTGCTGAACTCTCTTTTTGCACTTTTATCTGTGTTTATTCAGGTGGTAACTGTTCATTCCATACCTAGTTTCAATATGCCGAAAATCACCCAGCACCATATGGCAAACTGCTAGCAATATATTGTCGACACTTCTCCCTCCTGAAACTCTGCATATATGCATAACTAGGGAGTAAGTAGGCAAACATCACGATGCTAGATAAATTCAGAGCGTTTTTGCTCCTGCTGCAGTTCCGGCATATATTTTATAGTTGGTCTTGGATGCGATGTACATAATAAATATACTGTTAGAAGATTGAGAGAGGCTGCTTCATGTATGTATATGCATGCATAATTATATCTGGTAGTATATGCTTGGTAATTACTTTGTTGCGACATGGCTTGGGTTAAATTTAATTAATCAAGTCCCAAAGGCGTGAGAAAATTAGGGGCGCATTCTAGAAAAATTTATTGCAATCTTTCCACTTTTCCTTTTACTTTAGTTTTTTCTCTTGTCTACTATATTTAGCAATATATTATCCATGAGCAATGTCTTCTGGGAACATTATTCTGGAAAGTTATCACATCACAGTTAATAAACTTGAATTGAAAAAATAAAATCCCGTTTCACTGCATCCTCAGCTGGGGATCAGCGGTCGTCTAATAACATTGGATGTTTTCGTCATTTATTACAAGAATAACATTAATCATATAGTAAATAAAGTTTGTCTGGTTTTAGTTGCATGTTCAACTAATACTGTTTACTGTTGCGATATCGGTTGTGCCTTTTTACAGCAGGCTTTTTTGAGAAAGATTTTCTTTATGTTTCTGTGATTTTCCCTGGTGAAATTTTGTTTTGAGTCTCTAAAGTTTATCTACGAGATGAACCATGAGTCGATTAACGCTGATAAGTTCCAAATTCCCACCACTATCTTCAACAACTGTTTGAGCCTCTCAAATAGTTAAATTTAAATTTTTTTATATCGCACCCTTATGGCCGTGGAAGTGTCTTCATAATTTTCCACCGCATGCAGCGTCACAGAGTCACAGCATTGCCATGTAGATCATGGATGGAGAAGCTTATACGCTAACACTTGAGAGTAGTTAGCGGCGCTCATTCGACTTATTGTGTCGTATATGACGTGTCGCAGACTTTACTTGTCACGTGTGGCAACAGTGCTTATTTTTACTAGCTGCAGTTCACACTCATCTTGTAATTATTCCATTAAAATTGGTATCTGTATTGTTGCCTTTCATATTTCGTACTTATTGGATTTCAAGAAGTAGAGATTTGAAGAGAAGCAAATGTCATGTTTTGTTAGAGTAACATCCCTAAGTTTAACAACTGCTATTATAATTTAAATAAATTGTAACTTCATCTCAGGTGGAAATAGTCGTATAATGGATCCCTCGCAGTAACGCCTCATAGTAAAGTCTTGTACGTTTGAAGGTACCTCCCATTCATATAGCCAAGTTTAAAATGGTTTGAGGTACCTACTTTGAGTTTGTGTATTTTTAATTAATATCTGTAAATTGAGGCAGATAGGTAGAGGTAGGTACGTCTACCAAATAAATATCTTTTCTTCGTATCTAACTTCGTGTACATTTGTAAGATTCTAGTTGTGGATGGGTGGCTCTTACTGGTTCTGTACTGGTAAGTGCAAGAGTATACTCTAACATTTAGTATAATTATATTCTTTATGTTTTGGAACCGGTTCAAAAATGAATTGTGTATATAGTATGTATATGTGGTAGTCCAGAAACCACTTAGTCCCTTGGCCCAAAGGACTAGCCCACATGCCCAAGCTTCTTCTGAACTAGTCCACAAGAGTACGCCAGAAGCTCCCATGGGAGCCTTTGGTCTGGCCTATGATGTGAATTTGCTGACAAATCTAAGTTTAAATCAAAGAATTTTGATGGAACTTTTAATGGAGTGACTTAATTAGCTGCATTGTACTCATATCTCAAAGTTGATGCCTTCACCTGTGGCAGGGTCAGATCTTCTGAGCTAGACCACAAGGTCCAAAATCATATCATATATCAAATTTCCATGGTAGCGTCTATGGCGTACTCTTTTGGACTAGTCCAGAAGAAGCTTGGACTTGTGGACTAGTCCTTTGGGCCAAGGGCTTCTGGACTACCACATAAATACTACTTTGGAGGACACGAGCGGGGCTTCTGAATAGGGGAAAGAAAAACTGTCGTTAAATACAACTAACTTTTACATAATGTATAATATTGTATAGAGTCACCATTGGATGCGAATACTAGAGCAGGCTTCATTGATGTGTGTAGAAATTGGCTTGATACGAAATTGTATGTCATGATTCGGAGATCCGGGAAATGTAATCGGTTTGGCGCATGCATATGAAATTATAACGAAATGGGAGGCAGGGGGCATCTAAAAAAGAAAGCAGATTTTCTCTCTATGAGTATTCCAGTGCTTCGGTTTCTGTGTGTCTTGAAGTCTTGATTAGAATAATGGGAAAACTTTCGTATGTGTCCGTAGTAGAAGAGAGTGAAGAAAGTAGGTACATAGTCGCTTTGTCCCTTCACAATATATATATTGTAGGGAAGGAGTAGATACATGTGTAGGAAAATTGAGTTGTACGTCTTATATATTTCGCATATGAGACCAAAACGGGTTAGTCTGACAATTAAAAGGAAAATATTCCTTTCCGCACTCCTTCGTTTGCATATCCTACAAGCTTCAATGAATAGGATTACCATTCAAACTTTACAAGGAATCACGAATTTGCATCTTCTGTCCATCTACTTATCTATCCTTTCAAACTTTGTATGTACTCTAAAAGGAGGAATTGAAGACAATGACTTCAACTACATATGCAGATACTACATAAGACTGCAGAAGCATGAATTTACATTTTCCAGTTAAGAGCTGAATCCAAAGTATAGTCGAAGCTCTTGAGATATATTCATTTCGCACTGCTGTATTTTAAATTGTGTAATAACATATGTACTTAAGTTCACTCGAAGCAAATCGGTCAATATAAATACGAAATTAATTAACATTTATTAGCTGTAGCTATGTACATAAGTGTTCCTGTAAAAAATGATCTGGTTCGACGTATCGAAATAAATTTTGATAAATACAATTGATCGTGTAAGACTTATAAACGATAAACTTGTCTTCTGACTGCCATGGTGCCTCACCGGTAAAAGTTGTATTATGTTGCGCTATGCAGCAACATTTTACATAATGAAAGCTCCAGCGACGTTAGCCTCTATCTGGGACTGGTGAAAATAAATTGTACTTGTTAAATCTAAAAATTTTCCTCACCGTGTTGCTGCTACCCAAGATATATATTATCAAAGTGTAATATTATGTAGAATCTGTCGAGGTAAAAGACAAAGAAAATTCAAACTTTTCTGTCGTTTTTATGCGCGATAGATGAGGCCTGTTCCAAGGTTACTTAAAAAGTTAATGTGAGTACAACAAAAGGACACATAATTATGAGATTGTCGCCTGATCTTTTTCACGAGTAATTAGGCTCGGGACTCTGCTCCACTTTGTTTTAATGATGTAAAATAATCTTTTGTTTATCGAAATATCACACTCAGGCCTTTTCTTCTTTGTCGTCTCTCATTAGACATCATATCTTTTAGTTCTTTCTCGTGCGCTGTTAGATTACTTTTCCTAAAGGAAGAAGAAGAAACTTGTGCTCGTTTTCCCTGTTAAGCATAATAATCTTTACAACTGTTTCTTACAATGAACTATCTCGTGACGAGTTTTCACTGACGCTATTATGATGGGTATGTTGTCTGATTGGGAAACTTGTACTTTTCATATATTTTTGTGAGGAGTGCAGAGGAGTTTGTTTTTGATTTTGTAATAAGCATATCCGGACATGTTAATTGTGATGACGTTTATTCTTCAAAGAATACTTCACTTATCAGCTCACCGTAAATGCTACTTTAATACGTCTTCCTCTTAATGGAGAGTTCTTCTCTAATTACTATCATAGAACTGGTTATTGATTAACTGAGAATTTGGGAAGTATATTTTGGTACGTTCGTTTTAACTTAAAAAAATTCATTTCAATTCTTATCCGACTATAGTCTCGTCGTCAGTGTCAGTATTCAGTCATTAGAGTTAGTAATTAATTATGTGTTGTTGGTAAAGTAATGTGGTTGCTACTATTTACTTTGAAGTTGGGCATTTAAAGTGAGCATCTGGAAAAGGAATGTATGATATAAGCTTAACTTAACTTGCAACAGCCAAAATCTTTGTGGAACATAGGATTTTCTGAGAATTCCTGTGTAAAGAATATTGTGCTTAGAATTGTACTAATTTCCATATAATTTTTAGTATACACGATGATGGATAGAATCTCGCAAATATAGAGCTAATTTTCCTCAAATAAAAGCAGTAGTGGGTGAGTATTTTGAGTTGTTAGTTGCTCTTAACAAAAAGGTCACTTAGAAACTATAGTAGCTAGAGTCAAGGAATCCACGGGCAAAAGGAGAAAAAAATGTAGCTAGAGAGATGAAGGAGTGAGTGGCCATAAAGTGCCGTCTCCGAGGCGACGGCCTTTCCTTTTCCTGTTTTTATTTCCTTCTCTCTACCGCTGATGTTTTTTTGGTAGGTCCGCGATGACGAAGGGGAAGCGAGGCACTAGTGCACAGTGCAGTGGTAATATCTCTGTAGATATCATATGAAGCAATAAAGTGTGTTCAGAAATGAAGGGGAATGTTGTGTGTGGAAGGGGGTTTTTGCGATCATATCCAAAAACAGATATGGTAAAGAATATTTGGCAGTTGTCATTGAATCGAGGATGAGTGAGAATTGATTAGTTAGATTACTTAAATGGCCTCACAAACATTGGTTCCTCCTCATACCGTGATAAAAGGGGAACACGCATGATGACTTTCTACAGGTTGTAGAATTTAATCAAAAAGTGAAGAGAGAAACACACAACACTATAAGGTTTTCCCTTTCGTACCTTTTTTTTACTCGGCTGTACTGTCTACGATTCTACCTACAAAGCTTGAAACGATGTATAAAAACCGTGTAAAATTGTTTCATTTTCTTTTTTTTTTCTCTCATCTCTGATGAGAGGAAATAGCTTGTAGTCATATCACGTACGCCTTCCTTTTCCATCATCCGCTCTCTCAAGCTTCGTTTTTATTGCACGCTTAACTGCTTCCAATCAGCTATGCAAATACCCGTCCCTATCTAGACATTCTGTTCTCAACTGCTTGAGGAGTATCTTACTTCACGAGAGTGTGTGCTTCACTTCTCCCTTTTCTTTCTTTCCCTCGGTTGTATGCATTACTATATTCTAGTGTTGGGGTACATGCTGCTTATAGTCGTACATCTCTTAATTCCATCTCTGTGGAATTCGTGCCCCTCTCTCTACCAGTATTAGCGTACATGCGTAGCCAAGTTCTAGCTCAAACACTTCACATCATAATCGGACTCATTTACACCCAACGTTCTCTCTTCTGGTTGTTGAAACTCTTAACGTCTTACACTAAGCTTAAATCAAAATGTTTTAATACTTTATATAAGAATGTAAAATGGATAGAATGATGTATGGCTCCTGCTCTAGTTCTTCTTAATTGATTCGCGTTAATTCTAAAATGAAACAGACATCTTGGTTTATGAACTTTCATGAAAACTCAGGTTTATGAACTCCCTTCAAATATTGGTAGTTGTTTTTGGAGAAGACTTTCTTTATATGCCTACTTTGATTTGCCATAAGTTAGGGGATGTTTTGAGTGGCGTGGATCTTGTTTGGGGTTCGGAAGTCCGGTTTGAGATTAATTGAAACGGAGAATAGGAATAAATGTAGTTGTACATCCTAATCGATAACTGTTTTAACGAAATTATGAAGTATAAGTAGAGTGAAAAAGAAAATTCAGGATTACTCCTGTAGTTGGATTAAATATGATAACTTGGAGGAGCGTGACGAAAGGAAGGGAAGAATGGAAATCGATACTAGCATAGAGCATAGAATCGGCGTTTGTAAATATTTAGTTTGTCGACTTCAGAGGATAGGAGAGTATAAAAGAAGGGATGATGTTCATGAAAAAAACGGAGTACTACAGAAGAAAAGAGTGTTTTCTTGGCCATTAAGCCTTAAACGAAAAAGATGCTCGCTTCCTTGCACATGATTCTACGGACGGACGACTGGCTTTCCTCCTTCATGTCACAACTTGAAGTGCATTCTCCTTTGTATAGACTTGTGGAGTCCTTGTTCAGCCATTAATGAGCGTCTCTGTCACTTCTTGTTCATAATTCAGTTTTTCTACTGAATTATCATCCTTAATTTCATCTATTAATTGCTCATAGTAATATTATTATTCTAGAGCAAGTTCCCTAACTCGTTAAGTATATTACCTTTTTCAGTTTACATTTTGGCCATGTCATCTCATTTCAGTTCAATTTGATACCGATTCAGCTTACAAATAAATATATTTCACACTTAAATAATATGCAACTTTGATACGTTTAACTTTTATACGTTTGTTTGAAAAAATAGATTTTCTCCATACATTTTTTTACGCAACGATTAGTCTAGTATTTTGCACTTCCTTACATTCGATTCGTGGGAAGTGAGATCACAACTTTACAAACATTGCACCTCAGTATCTCATTTTTAATGCAAATTAATTCCGCTACCACCCATAATAAACCATAGAAACCACCCAGTGGAATAAGTTAAATCTACCATAAGTTGAATTGCCTTGGTTGAATTGGAAAATATTGTAGAATGATGTTGTCTTAAGGTTTGACAGTTCGTTAATAATAAAAATAAAGGTACCGTATATCCTATAATAGTACGCCCCGCGTACTATCCAAATTTGGACCTCTCAGACCCACGTACTATTACAGACCCGCGCAGTATTATAGGATATACGGTAGATGAATTTCGGGATTTCTACTTGGCATTCTTGGAAAGTTGTGTAAATCATGTAATTTCGGAAACAAATTGCGGATTCTCGGGTACTGTAAACCAAATCGAATGCTTTTGAAGCTGGGCTCCTTTTTAAAACAATTGAAAAACAAAACTAGTTTCTATTAGCAGAATTACTTGTGGTCATTGCAGTGTAATTATCAGTTGAATATGAGTGGCTTGAAGCTATTTGATAGCCTCAGCTTGAATTCGAATTTTCTTGTTATTAAAGAAATATGTAGATGGGCCAGTAATCCTTATTCTTAACCCTTAGTTACAAGCAAAGTAGAAAATTGTACTTACAGCAAATCCTGACTAGAATTACACATTTTGTCATTACTGTTTTATGATATTCTTTTAAAATGTCATATTATTGCCAGTATACTAATTTTGGCGAATGTGTATGAAATTGCAACGAAATAGTAGACAGTGGCATCAAAAACAGAATTTCCGTTTGGTTTTCTCTTTCTGTGTTTCATTTAGTCGAAAAGCAGGACGGTCATAAATGAAGACTGTTGTCCTGCTACTGTGGTTGCTTTGAAGTTTGTTGAAATACTTACTGTGTGGTTAGCTACGAGGCATGAAACAAATCGTACGAATGAATGTTTTTTTGTTCCTTCGTACACAATCTCTTGCTATAAAATTAAGCAAGCAATCATAAATGGCCACCAGGTAAAAGTTTCTGAAGAATCTCAGGCATTTAATTACGTCATATGTAGGGCTAGAATGCCTCTGTGAGTGAAAAGGATTTTATAAAACATTCCTTACGTGCTCCGAATGAGGATTGACTCGCTAGTGTAACTTGGTTTGTTAGTATATGTGGAGGAGTGACGATAAATAAAACTCATTTCAATACAGTTGTTTCATAAGCCTTACTACTTTTAACTCCTCAAGTATTTTGAAAAATAAATTCTAATAGGCAGTTCAAAACTTAGTACAGTCGGTTGAGATTAAAACGAGCGTCTGCTGAGAATGTTGAATTATTTCTTTTAATTTAGCAGTGGATATATGGTGTTAAAAAGTAAGGCATGTCTTACTAGTCTTTCACATGTCTATCGCATGTCTATCGTAGGCCAAGGGATCGTTTTTTTTCCTAGTGTGAGCCAATGTCGTTATGTAGTGTTGTTCAATTTTAGCTTACTGTTGTACAAGGATCATTTAAAACTCTTGGGAGCTGGATTGGTTGCTTACTACAATAAATTCTACGTTTGTAAGGTGTCTTCATGTCTTTATCCAAATGACTGCAGCAACTACCTACATAGGTTGCTTTAGAATCTACAGTTGTGTGCCTTTTGCCAAGTCAAAAAGCTCTACACGTGTTGATTGTATTCAAAGTACAATAGTGAAAGATATTGCGAAGGTGAAGGTCTTAACTACTGTCAAAGATGTAAATCATTGCACGCTTGTTTTTTATCTCTTGTGAAGTAATTGTTTGAAACTTCAACAGCTTCACACCTCAACTTATAGATCTATACAGTGTTTTAATAATAAATAAAAATGTTCGTATATAGGTGCTGAGGTACTATCTGTTTATGTCTTTACAATGAGTTATTGTACTCTGCGCTGTGAGTTAACTGTATTTCCTTGTATTCTATATAGTCTTGTAACTAGTGTGAGATGTTGGGCGCTCGGATTTCTTCAGTTTCTTGCAATTTTCAAAGTGTCTTGATATTTTAATTGTGTACATATGTACTAATTTAGGGGGGTACCCGTGGTCTCGTGGTGAACGGTTCACATTGAGATACAAAATTCGGTGAGCGAATTACGTATGTACCGTATTTCCTATAATAGTAGGCACGCCTACTAGTCAAATTCCGACCTCCCAGACCGGTCTACTATTGCAGGCCCGTACACTGCCATATAATAGTGTGTTAAATAGACCCGTCTACCACTCTTACTCAGACCTCCCAGGCCCGTCTACTATTATACGAAGTATGTACGGTAAGTACGTATGTGAGACTTTTCAACACGCGATACTCACGGAGGATCGTCCGGCTGTGTCCTCCTGTGCTAAGTATGTAGTGAGGAGGTGGTATTGGTGAGTAGTTGTTGTATCAATGGGCTGGTCTGGGCCAGCTCGTCGGCCCGGACCAACCCATTTGGCGGATACTTAAAAAACTATAAGACTGGTCACAAATTAAATTCGTTTTTATTAAGTCAGCAAATATAATTTGATAGGATGTAGCAATTATATTCTACATTAATAATAAAGCAATTTAGCGAAATAACATTTAAAATCGACTCGATACACGATAAATATTTCTAAATGCGGCCCGACCAGCCCTTAATTTGTGGGCCGACCCAGACCATTGAGACTACTAGAGAGTAGTGTGTCGGTAGATGGGTCTGTTAGAGAACTGTGTGTGATTCGCTCGCCGTGGGTTGTACGTGGCTTCACGGTGACAATCTCTATACAGTAAAAGGGATATATCTCAGCCTATCTACTAAGTGTATGCCTATACCGTCACTGCACTGCCCTATTCTCGCTTCGATTGCACTTGAGGCTACTAGCAATTCGGTACGAAGACGAACCTCTATAGTTAACTCAGTGAACAGAACTACCGTTCTCGCAAATATTGTTGGCACTTTTTCTACGTGAGTGGAACTACCCAAGCTGGACGCTGTAAGAATTGGAGAGATCCAGGGAAAATGTATCGCAGCTAACACTACGTGATTAAGTATACTATATCCATAGCCTGATCCAGCAGGAGGATCGTAAAGTAGATTAGGATTATAAGTGATTATAAACTCAACGAGTGGTTCAGAGGCTAGTACCCCGAGTTTGGACTCCTCTTCCGTGTATCATCTGTAGAGCCTAGTTAATAATCAAATATTAAGTCGCAGTCTCCTATGCTACAGGCGTGAAGCGCAAAACTGCTACACTACAACGTATCCACTAATTAACGTTATGACATGCTACTGCCATGTTTTGATATTACCAATTGATTGATTTGTGAATATATACTGGATTACAATACATACACGACTAATTTGCGATTACGTTGCTAAATCAGTTTATAATACTAAATCAAATATGT
>JAQFZE010000683.1:0-23455 GCA_034695245.1 Dicyrtomina saundersi | reverse complement strand
GCCTGTATTAGTACACGGGTCTGGGAGGTCTGAATTTGAATAGTACACGGGGTGTACTATTACAGGAAATACGGTACATCTACGAAATTCGGGTGAAGAGTGAGTAATTTAGTAATGTGTATTAAATGCAGCATGTTTAGATAATTACATCAAAAATTAAGGAATTTTTGAAAATCTTTGAATACAAATATAATAAAGTACCCTTGGTGCGGTTTAAGTAAAATTTATTGCAAGTCCTATATTTACAGTTTCATACATCGTTTTATAAAGCACACTATATCTGCATATACACAATATTCCATTTGAACCTACTGGTGTGATGTAGTTTTTTGTATTACTACAATAGATATTCGAATACTGTCACTAAAATAATATGCACTAGATGTGTCGATATTATTAGGAATCTCATAATGTAGAAAGAGACCATAGTATTATATGGATGTGATTCTTTTTGTTGTATTTTGCTGTTGAATAAACAAGGGCTAAAGCCCTTGTTTAATGGCAGCCTTAACAGTAACGTTAGGCAATTTAAATTGGTAGCATGGTTGGGAAAGAATAATAATTTCAGTGAAATAATGTATGGACAATCCGTATAAAAAAAATATGATTTTGAATTTCCCGCAAAATATAAAAATCAAAATTTCGACCGGCTACTAAACGAGAGTGCACATAATCCATATACCGTTCAAACGGAAATGAGGCAAATCTAATTGGTATCACGACAAAAGACCTCCGTCATAATACCTCGGACTAAACAACCTCCGCTCCGCCATAAGACCGAAAATCAAAACACCTCACGGACAAAAGACCTCGGGAAACATTACCTCCAAGCCAAAAGACCTCACGTATTTATGACCTCAGGACAAAACACCTTTTACAAATTGACCTCTTGAAAAAAGACCTCCAGAAAAAAAAAACACCTCTTAAAAATTATTATTTATTATACCCTCTAACGGCTAAAGAAATAAAAAATTACCGCCAGACAAAGCACTTTGTTACACATCAACTCACATCTTAAAAATAATGCCTCTTGAATTGAAAAACGTTCAAACACTAAATAAATATATTTTTCTTACAAGGAAACCACCGCCAAGTAATGCACCAAGATTTAGTAACACGTATTTCAAAAAATGTAGGTACTTATCTACTTTTAAATAGTGCAGACCCCAAGAAACTCAAACGCATTTTGAGCTGTTTAGTCTCAGTGGCCTAATTTTAAAATTTTAAAATTATTTTTTCGCCTTGTAACTTCTACAGTTCTCATCCTGTTTTGGTAAAATTTGTTTTTTACTGATCCATCAGCTGTTTTCTTAAAAGTGCTTTTAGAATTTGTTTAACGTAAAAATTTTCATTTTTCTTTAAAAATCTATATTTATGAGACCTAATATTTTTAGCGTAGAAAAATGCTGAGATAAATATTTTGTCGAATCTTCATAATATTAGTGTTTGTGTGCGTAAAATTAAAACAAAACTAACTACAACAACTGCTGTTGTATGGAGTCCAACTAACTATATTGGAACAAAGTTGTAAATATCTTGCCCTTGACATTGTTTTGACTTTTGAAATATAATAAAATTTAATAAATACGAACATTGTAAATAACTATCGCTTACTCAGGAAATCCTCTAAATGGTTTCACGGGGTTTCAGCTAAACAGGACTAAAAATTTCGGTCCCCCCAGGTCTCTCACAACCGAATTTTACAGTAATATAATTATACTTCAAACACTTTACCATTTTTGTATAAACACATTAGGGTAACGTGATGTTGTAGAAAATGGATTTGTACAAATCAAGGCATTAAGCACACAATACTTTCTCAGAAACGATGTTTAGACAAAAGATTTTTGGATTACTGGGGTGAGTTCATTCGCTTATAATAATTAAAGGATTCACGTTATACATAATTTTAAAACCACATTTAACTATACACAGCTAAAGGAAATAATTGGCATTCATTCAGTGATCGATTTTTCAAGAGGGCTTTCTTTCAAGAGGTCAATTTATAAAAGGTGTTTTGTCCTGAGGTCATAAATATGGGAGGTCTTTCCGCTCAGAGGTAATGTTTCTCGAGGTCTTTTGTCCATGAGGTGTTTTGATTTTCGGTCTTTTGGCGGAGGTATTTTGGTCGGAGGTGTTACGCCGGAGGTCTTTTGTCACGTAACCTTCAAAATGATATATCATGCGTTAACAGCGGTCATTTTCGACAAAAACTTATTTACGTTTTTTAATTACAAATAAAAATTAATGATGATCTGAGCTTCCACACCAAGTTAATTAGATGGTTGATATATCATTTTGAAGCTCTTAAAAAACTAAGAAAACGGATATTTTTTTTTAAGCTTCTGCCCACAGAAACAAATTTTATCCGAAATTTTCAAAAAAAGTAACGGTTTTTTGAAAAAAAGTTCAATATTTTTATCGACAACCTGAAAGGCATTCAGTTATTTGTAATGCACTAGTCATGACCTTTCGAATGGTATATCACACGTCGAAATTGGTCAAGTATTTCAAAAACGTAAAAATTCCGGTAAATTATGTAGATAGGTATAGTAATAAACTCTGCATATCCTAACAGAAAAAAATTACATATAAGCGATGCATTTAAACTGTTTTGGAATCAAAGGATTATTTATGTTTGTTTATTTTCTCAAACTATAAAAGCGTGAGAAATAAGTTCACACTTGGAAAATAATTTTCATTTTACTGATACATGATATTATAATGAACGAAGTAAGGAACGTTATTTTGTGTGGTCCACGCATGTGTATAGAAACGTATAAAAACAAAACATACTCGACGATATTTATTTATTCATTTGACCGGCAGTTGTTTATTGATATGATATTTTAATAATAATTAAATGATTCATTAGGTCGATTTAGCTGAAGCTCATACAACCACACTCATTATCACTGTACGTCAGGAGGCAGGAGGCTACCGCACCAATTTTGACTCGCTCATGTTACACTTTCACCTATCTCCGTCCCCTACCACCCAGTGGTTAGTTCTTTGTCTAGGCAACCACAGTAAGTGGAAGTCGCTAGAGAGCACCACAGAGTAAACTCTCCAACCACCTATCCCGTACAAGCACCGAGCCGGATAGGATTAGCAGGCATTCTTTTTTATTTCAATATTTAAAAACTACCACCTATTAAGTAGGTACATATATTCTGCAAATTGATTCCTGGTCAGAGAGCCTTAAGAACATTTCAAAAACCATGCAGCTTAAAGTGTAATTTAATCAAATTGAAAGGATTAAAAAATGAATAAAAATAATAATAAAAATATTGTAAGAGGAATACAGGACGTTGCATCTTGACAACTCTTTGGGTGACACAGTTCATAGTGAAAAATGGTTGTTCTGCAAAGAACCTATTATTGGCCTGAGCGGCATTCCTGTATCTCCTTCAAATACAATACAAAATATCATCTGGGAATTATAACATAAGTGCAATCCGCTAAAGAGAAAAAAAACTGAATGCTTGTAATGTAAAATATAGAACAGAAATTGATGGATTTCATAATTTATCAGTAAAACTCCTTTCATACACGGCTAATGAAATATAGAACAATCAATACCAAACTAATGAGGGGACATGAATGTGTTTTATGCATCAATTAAATACTTCTGTGGACAAATTACTATGTATCTATGGTTCAATATGTTGAAATTATATAAGAGAATAGGGAATAATCCCATCGACTCTGACCTTTTCACGCTGAAATCAGACTCTGAGGTACAGGAATAGGTGATAGTGAATATAGTGAGTGTGAGTGGATACTATCACATACTGCACATGGATAACGATAATTTAGGTACGCAGAGTAAAAACAAGTTCCTGCGTAAATACTAAATACTTATATGAAACGTAGGTACTCTGTATTTTCATTACAGGTCTCCTTGCTCACGCGCCATGAAATTATCAATGCTTTTCGGTATGGGGTTTACAGTAAAGGTAGCATGGGGGAAACATATTTACGGTCAGGCATTGCTTGAGAGTCATAAATCAGGTGCGTTTATTTGAAGACAAGGGATGAGCTCTCGTAATAGGTTTGAATATAAAAGTGTCGTCAAATCAGGTCATGAGCAGGGTTTCGTTAAAACGTTACAAGGCTGCAAATTTTAGCACATGTTCTGGAAACTTGTGCCCGTCCAAACAAACGACACTTGACTTCTTATATTTTTTGCGTGAACTATCAATAAAAGGTTGACACCTATCTCTCTCTGTCTCTCCGTCCCCATCTCTTGACCTTCCTTGGAAAAGATTTAAAATCTTTCAGGTGAAGTGCCTGAATGAATTACTTATTGTGGCATTGAAGAACAACTGGTACGACATTGTTTGCCTTATCGACCTTTCCCTCTGCGCACATAGATCCTTCAAACTCAAAGGTGACTTAGGAATAATTATTTGGAAAAGGACATGCTGCTGTGAGTCCCACTGTGAAAGCCTTCTCAGGCACTGCCCTGTGTATAAGGTCTACAAAAAAACGGAGGAGCAGAGCAAGGGATTATTATTCTCAACTATGAAATCCCTACACACAGTATATAGTGTACGAAACACGAGCAGAGCAAAAGGTGCTATATATTTTTATTCATTTTGAACAATTTAAATGGGCATAATAATATGTACAAGTTCACAGAGATAAATGAGTGTATTTCACGTTGCTTTTCTATATGTCGTGCTATTGAGTAGATTGGATCAATTTATTATTTTGGCTCGGAATTCGAAAATGATTAGACACTGACGGAACGAAACGACACTCATATTAAAAGAATAACGTCTACATTCTTGCACGATTTAGTTTATACAATTGAGTCTGATAACATCTAATTAACAAGGGGAAACTATAGGAGGGGAAATAATATATTGGGACGTGTATAAACGTACAGTAGGTAGATAGGTGGATACAAATCAGACGAGAAAAATCTAGACAACTCTTCAGTTTGATCCAGAAAAGTGTAAGTGATGCTAAATTTTGTGGAGCTGTCCATCATTATGATGAGACTGCATGGGCGCCAAATAAAAATGAATTGAAATAATTTTCAAAAAATTATTCTCTGACTTTTTTTTCGTCGCGTACAGCAAAAGGCCTGATCCTAAAGTCTCTCTATACTTAATCAAACTATGTGATTACAATAAGGTATCAATTTATTCATTCTCAACTTGAACGTCATTTTTAATCGATGCAATATAATTTCATTCATCTCTCATCATGTGTGTGTTTAAAAATCATATTATTTACAATCATCCCAAGCACGCACCCCTCATGTATTGTCCCTCTCAAGTCTCTTATTTATGACCGTTTTACCACGAAGACAAAAACCTATGAGAGTCTCTTGCATACAGTTAAATTATAAGTTTTGTCTCAAGACTCAAGAATCATGAAGCCAGTTTTTCTTTTTCTGTCTCTCTCTCTCCCTTTCTTTGATTGCTGTATGCTGTATGAAATGTAATTTTCTTAACTGGCCATTCGTTTGAAATTGTAGCGTTTTCAAAATTGATCCTATCCTTTCGCATCTGAACAGTCTGAGACATAAAAACTATGGAGGACGCCATCAATTCGACGTCGGCAACATAACTAGAGAGACCACATAGTACTGGTGAACTAATGGCTAAATCCATTGAGAATTGACACACACACAATGGAGGCTAATATTTCCTTTTAGTTCTCTTTCTCTCCCATCTCTCTATGAAGTTATAATCTACATTTTTACATTTTACATTTTTACATTTATGACATGGCTCATTTTCTCAATAAAGTCCTTCCAACTCGTATGTCCCGAACAGGGTCGAGTGAAGACAGTGCATAGACAGACAAACAGGACCTACAGGCATATGGAATGAGTCTGGTTTGGATTTTTAATTCAGACATTTGAGACGAGAACGATTTGGAAGGGACGATAGACCATTAGAGAGGTACCCATGGAATTGACAGATTTTGAAGTGTAGACACAATCTCTCTCTCTCTGAAAAAGACTTGCGGAGAGAACAATTCATGATTCCTATATTTAAAACTCACCTGAAGTTGGCTCAATTTGAAATTCCGGTGTTTGTGGTTGGAGTGAGTAGCGGATGGAGCCATTTTCGCCAATGTCTCGGTCAAAGGCAGCGACGCGACCCACTGAGGCGCCAGCTTCATTATTCTCTTGAATACTAAACCTGTACAGCTCCGACGTAAAATTGGGTGGACTATTGTTCATGTCCAGAACGAGGAGCTGAAATTTACATGACGTATTTAGTGGCGGACTTCCCCGATCCGTGGCAACAACACTGAGTGTATAATTTGGCATGATTTCACGGTCCAAGAGCTGGGAGACTATCACAAGGTACACCACACCATTTCGGGTCGTGAGGCCAAAATGACCATTACCCCCTTCAAGGGTCACATTCACATTCGAGTACTCCTGCTTAGAGTCCGGATCATGTACACTGAGTCGAGCCACAAATTCCCCTGGCTGAGCACCCTCGGACACTTTCGGAGTCGCGTCATCAGTGAGGAATATTAACGAAATTATTGGCTGGAAATAGAAAGAAAGGAGATCATCAGCATTTGGACTCATTAGAACAGAAATAAAAAGAATAAAAAACAACGCTCTGTATTTAATTTTCACATCATTTAACGTTTTGCTATTTTCCCTTTTAGAATACGTACATAAATGTAATTTGTGCCTTAAGTATCTTCTATTCTAATTTACCCTCATTACAAATTTAAAACTCCCTTTTACGCCGTCCTGAGCCACAATACATCAAATGGGATTATTTTTTTATTCAATTCCAAAAGTTACAAAGTCAATTTCCGGCTTCTTTGAAAAAAGATGACCGGAATGATTGAGAGGAAGAAGAGATGATGAAGGGGCGAAATCATGAGATTTACGGGATGCTTGAGATGAGATATAATTATTTATTATTAAATGGAATTTTTATGACATACTTTTGCGGACAGCGATGTCTTTGTCGTCAACTCAAACACTCAAAGCTCATTGCATTTGTTGAATGCAATTATTTTCGCACACGTTGTAGCTGTATATTATGCAGTAGGTACTCGCGTAAGTAGCTCAGCTCATTCTGGACTGTGAAACCATGAAATCTTTGCACATCTCTCTATTTTTCTCAATAGTCGCGTCACTTGTATTATATAGATTATCACAACGAGTGTCGTCGTATTCTACCTTACAATGTGTTCGCCGTTAGCGGACTAGTCAGTACATCTGTGCATGGAGGGACATGCGTAACTATTTGTCATATCATCTATCTATTTATCTCTTAATGGTAATAATATTCATTGAGGCATCCTGGTTAAAATTACTACAAATGCTGATATGCAAACGCCTCTACACTACTACTACTATATTCTTGGAATACTCACAAATAAAAACCATGCTATTTAGGAACCCAGAGTGTGACATAGCTGATGTCAGTACTTTTTGTCTAGATATGTATGTATTTCGCATGACATTCATAAATATGAAATATTAACAAGCGCAATGATTGTAGTTGTTGTTTAGGGGAAATGCAGACAATATATAATTTTATATACATACATGAGGGATAATGTGCATACAGGTATTTTGCTCAAGCTGAGTTGTCATGCTGACAACAAAACTCCATGTGGAAAACCGTGCTTGTGAGCTGAGAGTACTGCGATGTGAATTAAAAGAGAGGAAACAGAAGTTATTAGTATTATGAGGGAAGGAAATGATCATCATAGTTAAAAATAACCGTCATTAATGATGGGGATGGCCAAGAGAACGGTTCCCGAACGACCTACCTACGAGATGCTCTGTCAAATTCACATTAATCAAAAGAGCTGATGAAGGCTAGAAAAAATCCAAAACTGGATCACGACATCCAAGGCAGTTAACAAATTGATCAACATGCAAAATTAGGACCGTGAAGTTTCTTTATTTTTATGATTCGCTCTTTGATGTGATAGCGTCTGGTTTTGGTTCAAGATCATAAAAGCATGAACTAAAAAGCATGAATTTTCCGCTAAAAATTTAACCCTTCAATACAATTGGGATTGTGAGTGAGGCGAGAGTGCGTAGGTGTTCTGAGTTAATTATAAACATTATATGCATGCATGCATACATGCATAGATTGCGGTTAATGTGTAAGGAGTATGTACCAACTATGCTACTACGGACATGTGTCTCTTCGTCTACGCACCCACCGGCTATATACATACCTACTACTACTACTACAGTATTTTCCTAATCTACCCAAACTTCACAGGCTACATACCTATTACATTGTATACCTACTATTTATTTATAGAGTCTCTATATAGGATTAAACTTGTTATTGTCATACACAGCACAGAGAGCTGAATTATTTAACTTGACAGAAGAAAACAATGAATATAGACCTGTTCCCAAAAAATACAGTTAATCTATTCACGTTCATATTTAGATTCTATTCAGACATTTGCAAGTTGCGCTAGGTGTTACTTAGGGTATGTAGCCACATTCTGCGAACGATGCATTCAATCCTAGGACTTTGACCACATTCCTTTTGTACACAATGGCTCCCTTGAATCGTCTCTAGTCTCTAAACTAAACTAATTAATTTTCAAACTTGAATTAACACACTTTTTCCCTGTAACTATGTGTTTTTCGAGAATTCCACAACTGAGTCTCTAGTTTTTGGCTCAATTTAAATTTAAATCGCTTTAGTTAGTCTAACGAAACGAATCTACAACAAAAGGGGGAAAATGGAAGCGTGGAAGGGTGATGCGTGTCTTGCCAGGGTATATACGAATATGTATGTATTTGATATTCATTTGTAATTCTATGTTGATGCTCAGCTAAGCGTGCTGTGTGAGGAATACACATTGAGGGAAGGTGATAGATTTTGGAAGAGGAGAGAGACACGAGATTTTTTTTGTTTTGACAGTGGGAAAATAAATGTAGGTACCTGATTATCATTGATATCAATTAAGGAAATTGAGACGAAGACGGTGCTCTCCAAAGGCTGAACACCGTTGTCGCGGGCAACGACCACTAATTCATGCACTTCTTTACTCTCAAAATCCAATGGACGGTTGACGGAGATCACACCCAAATTTTTGTCAATTCTAAAGAAGGAGTCCTTGTCCGTCTGTCTCCTATTAATGGAGTAGAAGATCTGACCATTGGATCCAGCATCCGTGTCCGTGGCACACACTTGAAGAACACTCGTGCCGGCAGTGGCATTTTCCGGCACTGTGGCAAAGTAACGACTTTGATTGAAGATGGGCTGATTGTCATTCTGATCAGAGATGGTCACGTTGACTCGCATGGACCCTTTCAGCGGGGGAACACCACCGTCGAAGGCCTCAATGACAAGATTATAGAATGGAGTCGTTTCCCGATCCAGGAAACCATTCACCTGGAGATCCAAATACAGAACACCGTCTCTTTCGCGATGAGACGAGAGACGAAAAGCATTGTTCACATTGCCTGCAGATATAGAATACCTCTGAGTATTATAAATCCCCAAATCTTTGTCCCTCGCCGGCTGTAAAGTTCTTTTCACATCTCCAGGCGTATTTTCAGGGAATTCAACAGTCATGGAGTCGGTGGGGAAGCGCGGCGGATGGTCATTCTCATCTTTGACACGAATAATTACGCGAATGTTCTCTCCATTGATGGGGATGGCGACCAAGGAGTAGGAGTCTCGCGTCTCTCGATCTAATTGGATCCTAGTCCGAATCTCACCATTACTCTGATCAATGATCAAGTCAGAGTCAACTGAACTTCCAGGCACAGGCACAATTAAATATGGCGGTGGCGGCTGAGCTGAGCCCGAGATTTGCTCACCAATGAATCCAATGCTCGTCCCAATCGGGACTCCCTCTGAGATCTCAAACTCCCGGGTCACTTCTGACCTTGCCAAGATGAGTTGGCGTGAGAAGGAGGAAATCAGGAGGAACCACAGGAACCGGAGGTAATGCCCCATGGTTTTACAACCGCTTTAACACAGGTGGCTGCATTTCGCCGATCTTGAGTCCTTTTCTATTTTTACAACCATCCAGTGAGGAGAGGAACTGGAGCAAAAAAGTTGTACACACCAAAAGACACACACGTCTGGACAGCTTCATGAACTGAGCTACAACTGATTTGAAATGGTTGCATTCGTCCAGGCAGCAGCAGAAGGTTCTTCGCGTTCACATCTCGCTGTACAAAGACATGGAACCCCACAGTCCTACGTACAATACAGCGCATATGCTCCATACCATTCTCTTTCTACCTACATACCTCACTGCCTACCTGCATCCACTATATCAACGGAGCGGCAGCTCAGGTAGGACACTCGCTCCCTCACTCGCATGCTTCGCTCTCTCCTGCCTTCCCTTCACTCGGCCCCTCTCTCACTATCCTCTCTCAGTCCTGTCTCAGGTAGGAAGGCTCTCCCCACTACGGAAACGAAGATGAGGAACGCAAGAACAAGGTCCCAAAGTGGAGGAGAATGCACATTCCTGAGAGCTATGGTGGACAACGGCAACGTTCCGAGTGGATGTTTATGCCTTCGAGTAACGTCTCCTCCCGCTCCTTCTACCGTCACATCACAAATATTGTTTTCTATTCAAAGAAGAATTGCCCTCAACAACTCTCCCTTATTGTTCCTCCACTGTTTCGTCACCTATTCAGAGAGATGGAAATCTTGGAGTCACTACTGCACGTACTACTCTACGCAATGCACTCCCATCCATCCACTGTCATACACTTCCATAATATGCACATGCGGAGCCTAATAGTGGGAGACATGCACAATTCCACAACATCCTCAGCAGTTATTTCATGTATCCCATCCCATCCCATGGCACTGAACTGTCCTCGTCCTCTCTATTAACCTCGGACTCAGCATCAGACGCTACTTCGAGCCACCTTTCCGAATTTTCGCTAATAATAACACCTGTTCATCTCACTCCTCCACTCTCCCAAGTCTCCCATGTTAATTCGTACTTTTTCTAAAGCCTCACAATTTTTCCAACTCATGTACACTCACCTAGTTTCAGTATGATCATCCCGAGCATTCCAACTGGCTACTCCTACGGTCTAGTTCGACTCCTTCCTACCTCTATACAGACAGACAGACATACAGACAGACAGACGGACGGACGGACGGAGACTTTCTCTTTTAACGCACTCCACCATATCCTAGACTCACTCACTAAGTCTATCGACTCCCACCCAAAATATTCCATCAAACCTACATTCGACCGCTAATTTATCTTGCCTCAAGTTTTACCCCAAACAATTCGTATTTCTTTCAACAATATTCAATACGCGCTCTTCTCAACGAACAATTATTGATGCAGGTGTAGTATATAGTCACATTACCAAAACAAAATACATATACGTACTATATTACGATTACGCACTTGTTCTTCGTCGTCTCCGCATTCTTATTATTCGCCCAAACAGTGGCAAACAGTCATACCTACATTCATTCCCACACTCCGACAACACACAAAGCCACACATCTCCTAGTTTCAACTTTACCACACATTACTCAGTTATTTCATTTCCCTTATTCCTTCTAACTAGCTCCGACCTTCCTCGACTCCGCAAAATAAATACGATTAGATACGATAATCATTTAGAAATACTTAAATTCCTCATTAAATTAAGTCACATCTACTATTTTCATCCAAAAAAACTCAGGACTCAGGTACCAGACTCAGGAGTCTGGTACCTCTGAGGCAAAACATTTTCATTGCTTAAATTTCTGCTTATGTTTATAATATTATCTGACTTCATCCCTCATCAACAGTATTATTTTATGCGCATAAATAGACAAATAGCGGAGGGAGTCAAGTTGTTTCTCTTCATTCCGCCCAAGAGACGAAAAAATTACGCACCACATTCTTTTCTATTGACCACACCAATAGGATTATTTACACCGTTTAAATATTCATAATATAAATTGCATAAGATATCTTTTTATAATTTTATTAAATTTGATTCATCCTTTTATTCATGTAGAAGGAGGCAAAAAATCCTGGTTCTCTCTCTCTCTCATAGAAAGATTAACATCTGACAATGAGAGGAGGGAGAATCATACATAGGCCGAGAGCTATAGGTATATAGTGTGTGTGCATATAGTGGGAAAGAGGTATGCAGCTTCGATTGGACATAATGTATGTATGGAGAGATTGGAGATCCACTCATGAGGCTCTGAAATGATGTGAGGGATGATAGAGAGAAAAAGTCAAAAGTTTTCTTACTTTTAAAACTTTTAAAAAATTAAGCAAACCATGATTCATTACTGATCCCCACCAAGCATGGAGTAGAGAATGGAATGCGAATCGAGTTTATACAGTTAGGTACGAACATATCACATACATGCTCAACTACAACCACTTACATGTAGCAATGGACTCGTATCCTAGCTTGTTCTAACAACCCAAACCATGCCAAGCGAGAAGAGCATATTATTATACAGAGAAAATAGAAGTGAGGAGAACGGACTCAGAGACAGGGGAGCAAGGTTTTCATTTCCACTACAAGTCTCTCCTGAGTCTCTCTCTCTCTCTCTCACTCCATCGCCATCCACACATCCATACAAACCCTAAGACAAAGTGCGCCTCTTGTAGAGAGCTTTTAAAACTTGAATGATGTCGGACAGCAGTAGGACAAGTTGAGATTTTCCTTTTTCCTCTTCTTATCTCGCACTGACTTACCTGTACTTACCACTCTTTCTGGATTCTAGCTTTAGGCGTGAGCAACGACGACGACGAGCACATTACGAGTCACATTACAAGTTTCACTACGCTCATATGATTACTCTCGCTAGATTATTATTAATTAACGTTAGCTAAGTAGTATATTAAGATCCGTACGTTTTTCATTTAGATTTATTACTCTACTTGATGCCTTGTACACCTCCCCCCTCCTCCCCCGTCCTCCTAAAAGCCCTCGTCTACTATTTTCTAATAATTTGTTCCAAATTCCAATTCTGAGAACCAATTTCATTCCTTCATCAAAACCTTTGTTAAAATGAATATAATATAAGAATACTACAAAAAGTTTGGATGAGCCTATTACTCAGGCCAGACCAGGGCGGCTGAGGAGTAGGTAATGGGTAAATACCTACATAATGTGAATGTATAGTTGTGCCCTGTATAATGCAGAATGAAGCACTGCCCACTCTTCAAGCAGTGGAGCACACAGGTATGTATTGTAGAGGGATGAAGCGGGAAAGTGTTGCTGGTCTGGTTCAATCAAGATTAGCTCAACGTTGTACTCCACTGTGGCATTTATCTGAGCAAGACAGGAATGGTGAGAGAACATACATACCAAGGAGTCTCTCCATTCACATAATATTCCTCCAGATTTTACATAACAATCTTGGCCTCTTCACGTTGAGTTTGTACTCTGAACTGTGAACTCCGTGTACAGGTAGGTTTTAGTTTCCCTTATAGCTGTATTCTACATTACTAATATGCAATGCTGTGCAATGGGATGGCATGGCATGGGATGGAAGGAGACTGGGACTCGAGTATAAAAGAGCTCAGCTTTCGTAGTTTCTTTTTTTCTGTCCATGTGTACATATGGCTACGTATAACAAAGCATGCTTATTTACACGGACCCATCCATATTTACATTATAAATAATAATATGAGGAATTAGTGCAGGTACGGAAGAGAGTTGAAGTTCGTCGCCAAAAATACTTGACCGTAGGTCAAATTTAAGTGTGCTCCACTAAGAGATAGAGAGCGAGAGAGAGAGAGAGAGAGCAAAATTTCATTTTTCTTTCGCCAAAAAATTGAACACAATTTTGGCATAATTTCAAGGGACAGCATGGGCAAATATGAAGTCGCGAGATGATGGAATGAAGGCTGTAATTTTGCTGTGAGTTAAAATGTTTTAAATGGGTAGGGAGGAAGAAGGGATGCCGATGGCACTAGGAGATGGAGACTCAGATATTAAATATTTTGTCCCTCATTTCTCTAGCATTGATGACGGATGAATTTTCTCCACATGAATAATACCGCTTTACAAGTTGAGGGACTAACATTTGCATGTTAAAATATTTAGGATTTCAGCATTAATTACTTTTATCCTTCACAGATTCAACTGTAGAGCATGTAGGCAGGAGTAGTTAATGTTGAATAAGTAATAGTTACCATTTTCAGCAAGAATCTGAGCCGTTTGAGGTTAATTACTCACAACCATTTTATGATTTGCGCCATCATTATCTACACTATTACCTATCTTAAGGTAATGTGGAGACTGGAAAATGCAATGGTTCACAATCACAGTCAGCTGCATGAAATGGGTAGTAGTCGCACAAGTAGTATAGTAGGTAGTAATAGTAGTGGTAGTACACACATGCGGTGGACAGACATGCAAGCACAGTATTATAAGCCTGCTCATTTTCTTCTTCGTCGTCGTCTTCTTCGTCTCTCATTCCTGTAGAGAGTCCTTTCGGTACTTGGCCATAATATGGCAATCTCGCAATTATAACTAGGCTCGGATACAAAACATGTTTTTCCATCACAATTGACTTTGGCTTTGGAAAATCGAGAAGAGTGGCCAGCACGGACAAGGACGCTCTCCGCGGAATCACTCCACCGAAATTCAGTCAACTTTCGTGTAAAAAGTGAACAACACAGTTCCTTTAAAACTAACTTCAGTTCAGTACCATGGTTGCCACTATTTATTAAGCCACCCTTACGGTCAGTACCTTACTCTTCATTAGGCTGTACTATTTCTAAAAGTAAGTGAAGGAATCAGAATTTTTGAAGAGCGATTAACCGCTTGCCAGTTAGCCAAGTAGAAAACCCAACGTGGCCGCCGAAGCTAGGTTAATGGGGGGACTCACTATACCTATGTACAATTCAAAAAAATATTCGCCAACTCCAATCTATTCTAATAATGTATAGAATGCGGCTTGGAAGAGGTCTACTATTAATGACATACGCGTTATATATAAATATGCTAATGTCATAATAATGCAATGCATACAGCATAATTACTTGATTATATAATTATATGCCATAAACATAATATTTTACAGTTCCATTTGGTTAACGTTAACTTATTTTATTATACCACTTTCATTCCATCATTGTAGCATTGCAGCATGTAACATGAGTGGAGCAAAATTATGTATTTCCTTCTCTATCCCTCTCTACATAGATTCTCATAATAAACATTATAATCGTATTTTAATTTAAGTGGATTACAATCTAATCTGATTCGCATAGGCAAGTATTTATTTATATATATGTAATTAAAAGTTGCATATTAATTTTCATTCAACTCGTGGGATCATTTGTCTAAGCTTGAGGCCGATAACACGTATTCGTATTGTTGAGGTCGGAATAGATTAACTAATGGAAACAGAATACTCTCTCTCTCTCTCTCTCTCTCTCTCTCTCTCTCTCTCTCTCTCTCTCTCTCTCTGATTTACCCTGTCAGTATATTACAATTACCCAGGATGCAAAGATATTTAATTGTGGAAGAGAACACTTAGGCTACGACTATAATGAGCTTGTTTAATGTGTATACTTGTGCATAAATATGAGGTAACACATGAAATGTCATTTCACCATTTATAAAAGGTTGGGTGTTATTAATTGGGACGGAATTTCTAATTCTTTTCTACATACTTATTGTTAGTACAAGTAAAATTACTCGATAGAATAAATCAATTCAGAAATTTTATTTTTTTTGCTGTTAATATTACTATAATATTCTAAACGTGAAGGTAACAAAACTCGGTTGAACAGTATTTACTGTGGCTGTAGGTTTAAATATTTATACATGAAAAAATAATCACATTTTATTACTGTGAGGCCTTCTTTCTTCAGACGCTATATTATGTACTACTTAATCAGCAAGTTGAATTTGATATGTAAAGCGTCAAATGTTTTCTTGTTTATGAAAAAAACCACTAATATCGTAGTATTTGTGACATCCGTCGACTCACCCAAGACATCCACTGTTCTCCCTCTAACGCCGACGGGTATAACCAATACGGTATTAGACCAAAGTTCTACATTCCGACACGGCAGTGGGTCGTATTATCAATTACAGGGTTCTTGACATTGACTACTTAACAATTTTAGTTAATTTTGTATATTTTAGTTTCTTTTATTTTTATTATGAAGTACAATTTAGAAACTAAATTCGAATTTATCGATGGAATGGTATGTCAGTTTATAAATTGCAGATAAAATTGTCGGGTAGTTTTCTTCTGCAGCCCAAAGGAGATAAATTAAGATGTATATAAAACAAAAATAGCGCTAACCTAAGCCTTGTCACATGTCCTCGTGAGAACTACATATACTGCTTTAGTTCATAAGATGATCATGATTTGTTTATAATATAGGCTTTCTTTATCTTTGCGATGCTATTATTCTGAGCAGCATTATGATTGTTTGGCTAGCTATTATAGTAAAAAATATTTCGTTATTCCTGACTTTTCTAAATTTATTTGTTCCGTAAGACTTCTAAAAAACACTGTTTTTGCGTTTTCCCATATTTTTACCCAATTATAAATCGCACGCCTTCAAAAAATTTCTGTATGCATATGCGTATGCTTTAGTTCAGCTATATATGTTAAACGCTTATAAGGAATTACGTCCCTGATATAGAAATTAATTAAATTATACGCTGCGCTTATTTAAACTTTTCATGGGAAAAGTTTCAATAATGTCAGTCTACATTCCTTTTACTTAAGAAAAATAGAAAGGAATCAATTTTAAGCACGTACTACTGGGCAGTCATTATAATTATGTAAGATGAAAAAATTATGGCGTGACAATATTTAAATGGTGGAACGCAAATATGAAATGAGCCTTAAGAAATTGCTTACAAAATAGAGAAACATTACTACCGTGTCAAATGTAAATATTGTGCACGCACGCTCTAGATTAACACAAGAAACCAAGAATTATGCATTGTTATTATGGGGTTATTTCTATAAGTAGTGTACTACTATGCGAAATGCTGTGGACAGTGAAAAGTAAATCATTATGCAATGCATATATAATATTAAAAGCTAATCTTGATTGACCGGGCCAGACTATCTGTATACACTAAAAACTGTCGACGGTGTGTGACTTGTCCTTATAGATAAGTAAAATGTTGCATTCCTCATTATGTACAGCCAAGACATTTAATTGACTGTCATAAATGAAAGTGAATTTGTTTTGTGAGGCAACAGAAAAAAATGCGAGTAGCTGTTAGAATATATCACCTGCCCTGCCTCCGACTCCTGCACTCTGCACAGTGTAAATATTAATTATGCCGTATTTCCTCTAATAGTACGCGGGTCTCGAATAGTGCGCGGGTCTCTAATAGTACGCGGAGTGTAGCCGCCTTAGTTTGGATAGTACGCGGGTCTATTTAACACACGATTAAATGGCAGAACGCGGGTCTCTATTAATGCGCGGGTCTCTAATTATACGCGGGGGGTCGTAGCTTGAGTTTGAATAGTACGCGGGGCGTACTATCAGAGGAAATACGGTACTTACAAACATTTATATTCTCCTGCTCTACTACCCCAATTTCTACTATTAATAATAGCAATTACAATTTTTTAAAAATATGATTGAAGGTTGAGTTGTCGCCTCGTCCCATACAATTCAAATGTTGTTTAAAATAATGTGGACTCCAAATGTCATTTAATAATTCAAATCAAAAGGAAACCATTGAGACTAATCAACTTTGTCCCTCCCACCGAGTCATTTGGTGGCTCATGGAATGTAATCTATTTTACAACTAAATTCTCCACTACTATACTCTGCTCTACTTAACGGCTATTAATAAAATAAATCATTTAACACACCGTTCACCTGCAATAGCTGTAATAAAACCCCGAATAAATGAATTATACACTGTCCATTGAATTACTTACATATTTCAGATTAATTTAACGGTGCATAAGCGATGAGGCTGAATTAAGGGGGTACTACACTTCTGGATGCAAATTCCCAGGCCTTGACTGAACATATAAGTATCAGATTATTTTTTTATCATATCTTCTACATATATATCTGTGCAGGCACATGTATCTAGCGACTGACGAAGATAAAATTCAAAAAAAGTTTTTCAATTTGAAACTATGCATTTTTGAAAAATGGATCTTTTACCATTGTGGTAAATGGGGAGGTCTCGACAGCCCAACTTCTACGCCCAAATAATGGAACTTGTAGACTATCAAATATGTTCATGAGTTCATTCATGGTGATTCATGAAATCAATCATTTTGAATTTTTGAACGCAATTGCTACAAAATTTTCACAGACAGATCAGATCTGCAACCAGAAAAATATCTTCCATACTCCGCATAAATAGTATATACCTGCTTTTTATAAGAATCTAAATCGTCTCTTCGGCCTTCAAAATCAAAGTTGAGGGCGAAGGCACTGCTGCCAACTATTTGAAAATATTGTCCTTCTACATAAGAATAATTGCTTCTGCAGGGCGAGGGTAGATGTAGCGCGAAGTAGTAACACAATCTGCGAGTAATCATTTAATTTTCATTGTTCCATCATGCAGGACGAGATTCCCTCATCTTTGAGTAGATGCCGTGCCAAAGCGGGTACTGTAGTGACGGAGTCGTAGACTTCTTTTCATAACTTTAAACCCCGGACGAGAAGTACTGCTAGAACCCCTGTTGTTTCTTGTAAAATATTTTAAATAAAATTATTTTTTAGTAGGTACAGTCGTACAGTACCTACACTAAGGCTGTATTAAGTCATCTGTACATTCAGCTTCGAGAGTGACGATGGTGCTGCGCAGAAGTACCTCACACTGGAATATTATTATTGTTCAATAAAGCCCAAGCGGAATTTGAAGTTTTCAATTTCAAATACTTAAATCGTAATTAGCCTTGTTGTAATTTTGGCTTTGAATCACTTATCAGTAGTCGAGATTTTTCATCTCTGTCTGTGTCGAGGTCAAGACTCGGGCCTGGTAAAAGAGATCTTTAACTTCTTTGCGAGTGCACTGGAAATTTGGAATCACGTTCCCAATATCCAATGCTCCAGATTCCATCAATCCAGCTTCGTCGTTGACTTTAATTACTACACGTATAGTAAGTTTCTGGAAAAGAATATGTGAGTTCTGAGCCCAACTAAATTAAATTATACACCGTAATATAAGCTCATAATACTAGTTGCTATAGTGTTTTATCGAATTCTTTACTCTTTGGCCTTTTTACATAAAAATAAATATCCAATAAATTCCCACTTGTGAACCAATAATATGTGACTCTTAATCGACCGCTTCCCAACACTCACGTTGTATATTTAAATATTCAAAACTTTGAATTTCTCACTTTGTATTACTTTCTATAGGAAAATATAGCATCGAGCACAGCACGTACAATCGTACGAAAAGATTACTACATTTTTGTGTCTTTCTATAGTATGAACACTAATAAAGACTGGGAGAGGGTGTAGATTGGCAGATTCAAGACTAAATTTTTAAGAAGCAGCCGGATTTGGAAGAAGTTAAAAGATTTAAAATTCAAATGAGACGCGGTTCGTCATGACACCCTTGTGGAGAAAAGTTTAAGTAGGATGAAAATTGAAGTAGATATAGAATAATTGAGTGAGTAGCTAAATTTCACGTTGATTATTGGTGAACAATATGAGACGGTGAGGAAGGGGGGACGGAGTGCGGGTGATGCTCCATATCTACCCATACTGGAGAGAGAGGGGGATACAAGGGTAATCCAGGGAAAACATGGTAGTAAAATAATAAGTAGTGAGAAGTAGTAAAATAACCAGCCGTGATGACGTTGAAAATAAAGAATGATAAATCGGATTGGCAATCAGCAAGGGGTGTAAAAAGTGTAAAGTAAGATCACTCGACATCTTAGGCATCATGGTAATCCCAAGGGTCATGAGTCTGGGAAAATGCAGAGAGCAACTTCTTCTCTTCCGAGCACTCAAACAGCGGACGGAACATAATTTATGCATGAAATTTGCCGATTACTTAGAAGTGACACATGTAAATAGTAAGACGAGTAAGAGGTGAAGTAATAAATACGTGAAATGCACAAAGTGCACATGTCCCCAAGCCATACGCAACAACGAGAGAACAACAGATATGTATATAGGCACTCAAATACCTCAAATACGTACGCATCTCTCCTTGACTCTGCGTCTCCCGTCTACTCTTGTCTACTAAAGGACATAATAATATGGATGTCGACTCGACGGTGCGGCAGTGGCAGGGAAGGCTTTCAGGATTTCGTTTTAGTCTTGACTCCACACACCGCACAACTATGTTTAGGTGAGGACGGTAATGAGGAAAGGGCGGCGGGTCGGAGAAAGAGTTAAGATTCCATGCGATTCCTTGTTTCTTCTCTCTCTTCCTTGTGTCTCTTTGGTGGTGAGGTTTGAGTTGGGAGAAGAGAAGAGAGAATTATTATGCATGGCATTTATGATGATATGTGTTTACAAGTTGGTTTCTGGTACTTGGGACTTAAAGCCGTATGGTTGTACTTGTGCAAGAAAGAAACACAGTGCGTGCGTCTCAAATGAATACTGGATGTTTTGTGAGAGTGAGTGTGTATAGATATATGAAGAAATGGAGACGAAATGAAAAGCGTGGAGTTATAAAGGGAAGTGTATTGGATAAAAAGTACTTTCGTGGTTGAAAGCCCTTTAACGCCGCGGTGAAGCCGGTCCCAATTTATGCGATAAATAATGATGCATGAAGCTCCATTTCGGAAAAGGCCCCTGTACAGACCGTGCATATTTACACAGGAAATGGAAATTATGATTTTCTCCGAGTGCCATTGACGCAGTAGCTCCAGTGTAAATAACCATTTTTCAAACTTTATCAATATAGCACAGATGGATTCTGACTCATGGAAGATAGCTTTTATGAGCCTATCAAGTTCGAGTTTTTTTCGTCTTCTAGTTTTTTTTTAAACGGGGGCTTCCCGATAACAGTGAAATGGAAAAGAGGTGATTCCATATGTCATATGCATTAATGTCAAGTATTGGTATTGGGGAACAGATGGATGAATCTGAGGTTGCTAGGAGCTCGCTTTCCTCGCAGATCATTTCCGCGCGCTCCCTTCATTCTCTTCACAAACCGACTCAACACGCCGAAAGATTAGCATGCAAAGAATACCAGGATCTGGATTTCAATGCTTTTTATCATATCGTCTACTACTCTCACTCGCTGTCTCTCTCTCTCTCCTTCCAAATACCTCATATTTTCCTTAAAGAAAACCAATATAAGATTTGCTCTGAATAAAATATCGTATTTATGCCTTAGGAAAAAGAGATTGATGCGAAAATTCTCTTCCACCAAATACTCACGCATACACATACAAACTAAAACCAACCTCGACAGAAGCTTCTGTCTCTCTTTCTCTCTCTCTCGCTCCTTTCTGTTACAAAGATATACGCGAAAAAAATATCATATGACTTCCTTTCCCTATGCTCGCTTTACCAATTCCATTTCCATCTTCTTTTCTCTCCTTAACTGTGGATCATACGGAGCGTATTGAGAGTCATTCAATTCTCAACTACACACATTCCAACCACTGAAGATCATCTCTGAGACGAGGGCTGGAAAAGAGCTCGTACTATCTCAGCTACTCCTATTTTATGGCCTACCTTTTACCCGTTTTATATTTGGTCACATAAATGTGTCAATTCTCAACTTCCAATTCCATTTCCACTACCCATCTATTTATTTATCCCTCTGTCAAACTAACTTTGTATGAATCAATCCTTTAGGACAAAATTTCTTTCTTTATTTTTTGTGTGCCCTCAGACGAGTCAATAATGTCGACGACATTGATATGTTCAAGTTTTTCAAGCCAATGATATGTTGTTAGTTTTACTTTATTCATGTTTGCCTTCCAGAGTAGGAGCATAAAGTCTCCAATCTAACCTCTTGATTCCATTATGGAAATTTCTAACTCTTCTCCGTATGCTCGTCTCTTTCCTACACAGGCACAACTCGGGACACATCTCATCCATGCCTGTAATCCCTATAGTACCCATATAGTACCATAAGTATACCTTCGAACCTCCTATATGTCGTCGGTGAAGAGTTATTTTGACGTAAGTCCAGTGCACAGCTAAAATAATTTTGTCGCACGTCCATCAGATTCTTAAAATCACTGTGTCGTAAGTCCATTCAATTGACTGCACCAGCAGTTAATAACTCTATGGACTTGCGACAGAATTACTTTAGGAATTGTATGGGCTTATGACAGAATGATTTTAGCTTTGAACTGGACTTACGCCAGAATGTCTCTTCACCGACGATGTGCATATGTCTTTTCACTAGATCCTCAACACTACACCACGAGAACCAGCAAACAAGGGCAACCTGCCTTTGACTTCCCCCACAAAAAAAACTCACGAGAGGGTTCCTTCCTCATACCTCATTGTATCCACATCATATCATAGCGTATCATAACTAGTGCAGAAACATCGATATTTCTTTTTTTAAGTCTTTGGGATGAATAATTTCCTGTAATGCTATATGAAATATAGTGAATCCTAAATCAAATCTTTTTTTCACTATTTCTATGCCTATGTCGTTGCGCTCTCTGATTCCCGAGGAGTATATGTGGTAGTCCAGAAGAAGTTTAGTCCTTTGGCCCGAAGGACTAGTCCAGAAGCCCAGGATTCTTCTGGACTAGACTAGACTTCTAACCCATAAATAACCCCCACGTGACAATATGGGGCATAATTTGTCCCCTTGAAGACCAGAAATATCGTAATAACATGGGGTATAACTTGTTCCCTTCAAGCCCATAAATAACCCTCTTAACAACACGGTATATAAACTGGTTCGCTGACAGATGGCAGCCCTAACATTGCCTACTACTAGCCTTAAAACTTTCAAGAAGTGTTTTAAACCCAAATTCTAAGTTGAACCAACAGTCTTAAATTTCCAAACAACCAGCGTTTCATCAGAATTTAAAATTTGAGACTGTTGGTTCAACTTAGAATTTGGGTTTAAAACACTTCTTGAAAGTTTTAAGGCTAGTAGTAGGCAGTGTTAGGGCTACCACCTGTCAGCGAACCAGTTTATATACCGTGTTGTTAAGAGGGTTATTTATGGGCTTGAAGGGAACAAGTTATACCCCATGTTATTACGAACGGTTATTTCTGGTCTTCAAGGGGACAAATTATGCCCCATATTGTCACGCCGGGGTTATTTATAGGTTATAATTAGAAAAACAATGCATTAAGTATGTTATTCATAATACAGTCTTCAATTTATTACAAGGAGCTTCCCTTGTTAAGTTATTAATATGTAGTCATACTTGTCTTCCTGGCTGTTACATCTTACACTACGGAAGCCAGTTTGTCTTTAGCTATAGGCTTCAATAGGTATAGGGGGGGACAGTTTTGATCTGTGTACATGGTACATGGTGAAGTGAAAGGGTTAGAAAAAAATCAAAGTAAAAGATTGCAATCAAAATTGATTTGTTGTTTGTTTTTTAATATTATTATTTTTTTGTTAACT
>JAQFZE010000682.1:0-23467 GCA_034695245.1 Dicyrtomina saundersi | reverse complement strand
AAAAATTGTGCTTAAGATGTTTTTTTTTAAATAAAAAATACAATTAAAAAACCATTTTGAGGCCTTTTTTGTTTTTTCGAAAAAATATTTTATCGACCGAAACTCATTACGCGCACCATGTTTTTAAGCCGTTCTAAGTTTTTTTGGACGCTCTTTTTGAAAAAAAAAAATCTCATGGAATATCTCGCTTATGGCTTGGCGGGTTATGCTCGTCAGAGATGACTGCTCGATTTTCTTTTCTAGATTAGTATTCATTTTTTACAAGTAATTATGTGTGCTGGTGTAAGATCAAGTTTTGAATTATCATCTTGTCATTGCTTGTCATTGCCTTGACACTTACCGTATGTGATGTACCGTATTTTCTACAGTAATATTGTATATAGATCTACACACGTCCCCTATTCAAAATTATCTGTAGACCTCTCGTACCCGTGTAAAAAAACATTAAAAGATTTAAGTCCCGCCCACTTATCAGGCTAATCTCTATTTTTTTCACTACACATAATTTGGCTTCATATTTTTTCAACACAAAAATAAAACATTTGCGATTCCATCTACATCCGTACAGAGACCAGTGGCAAATTAAATGTTTTATTTTAAATAGCTGCTGACGTAAAAGTTATGTTTGTACCGCCTTGTACTATAGTAGACTCGTCCGCAATAATTTTAAATATTTCCAATTTTGTGACAAAGAGCATTTTCCTCCGCTGTGTAGGAACGTCTGCTCAAATTTTCGAGCTAGGTACATGCCCTGTTAAGGGAACATGCAACCTAAGCCTTAGTTTAGATGACAAATGTAATGGGCTTGGTTTGAAAGGCGGTCACAGGAATTTAAAATTGTAAGGAGATATTTTCAAACATAAATACCCAGTTTAACAAAATATATACTGGACGTAATTGTGTGGGGCAAAAACGTGTATCAAATTATTGTTACTATTGAAATTGTGTATGTTATTGAACAAAAATCTGGGAATCTGTATGGAAAACTGGTGTACTTAATTGAGTTATGTAACTGCATTGGAGGAATTTTTATATGGATACAAATTGGATGCACACATTTGATAATATTTTTTAGGATTAGTTATATAGTCATAGTGTATGTTTTCGTAGTGTTGTAGTCATGAGTAGCCCTTATATACATTGTAATGTGCTATCTAATCGTTTGGAGATCAAGGCGAGGGTGAAAAAAGGAAGAGGTCGTCATCGTTGTGACGGCAGTGTGTGCATGTAAAACAGTTTTTATAGCTATAGTACAGTTTCATTTTTAAATGCTTAAGACAAGAAGGGAGATTTTAAAAGAACAATATAAAAAAAATATCTGGAAATCGTATGGAACGCATGTTTTCAGTAGAAAAGCTTGTCGTATGTTTGATGTTATAAATAAAATACGTCAACGTCAGTATGTGCCTATAGGCATTTAATTTATAGATGAAAAATAAAAGACGAAGTGACATATGTTTAAGCTGGTTTCCTTGCTCAATTTCAGAATCAGATTGAGTATAAATATAGTGTTGGTCAGATCTTATTTCTCTATCTAATACTATGAAATTCGTGCTATTTTTGAAGCTGTTCATATTTTTATACAGCGTTTAATTATATTGGCACATAGCAAGGGCAAGGCCATGTACATGGAAGCATTACATGTATGTATATATGGGTTTCAAAACTGTTTTATTTTTTACACGAGTCTTACTGTTCTGTACTACCTGTAAAAAAACGTTATATGTGCGTTGTTGGAACTAACTAGTAGTTATGTGTTCCTGGTCCATTAATGTCACTCTTTAAACATATTCGATAGGCATTCAATGTAGTGGAAGGCAATATTACTACTCTTGACCTATCCCACTTGAAATTGATCCAAAGCGACACCAAATACTGTCAGCTTAGTAACTTTCCTTCCATTTTATTTCTTCTATACATTTACAAGTATAAGTATAAGCGATGTAGATATTTACATTTCAAAATTCAAAATTTAACCTTGATAAATATATCGCTCCTCATATTTCAGACTCAGAGTAATGTAAGAACTATATGTATGGTTATATATGTGCTCGACCAAGAAGGTTAACATTAAGAATGGAAAGGAATCCCGTAACAAATCTGGAGGTTTATTATAACATGATTATTACTATTATTACAGATATATTGTTTGCCCAAGATAAAATTATTGTAGGACTCGCTCGTTTACTTTTTCTAATTCGAATTTGAGATAGTGGATATGTCTATAACATAATGTCATATGTATATGCATAAATCGTTTTTGTATAAATGCAAGAAAATTTAATTAGCGTAATGAAGTCAGGGTTCCTTCAGGGAGGGAAAATCGTATTGAAGTTAACTCGTGTGTTGATTTAAATTATTTTTCACAGTTGTACAACTACAACTGTGACTTAAAGTTTGTTTTCCTCTCTCTCTCTCGCTCGCTCTCTCTCTCTCTCTATTAAAAGGTAATAAAAGTAAATAGGTAATAATTAATTTTCATATTGCAATTTCAAAGTCAAAGGTGAGACAGTTAGCTACTGTATGTAGAAACATCTTGCAAGTGCTCACAGACAACAAAATTATATATTACACCAATTCCATTTTCTGTACCTATTTTCTGGCATTTGAAATGTATTTTAGCATAAAGATAGCAAATAGAAATTGCCGCATTATAAAATTATATGCTATATCCATAATCTTACTTAGACATGCTGACTAAATATACGTATTGATTATTATCATATAATTATATCCATTTTTTGTGCAAGTGTGTACATTTTCGATTATTTGGATTCCTATAGGATTTAATGATTTATGAAATGATATTCTAAAAATTTGATTTTTTTTTTAAATTTGACTATAGATAAAATTTTCTGGGGCTGAATGTAGTGGACTAAATGTGAGTTATCATATCAGCCTCGCCTCCGTGTATTTGGTGGTTGCACTCGTTTCACTTTGCCAACTTCTCATCTCTATTGCTATGTCTTGTCGTCAAGTTGGGAAGGGGAACCGTATACGAGAAGCTTTTAGTCCGACGACACCCAAAGCAATATACGCAATCGTATTCCTCGCCGCATCGCTAAGGGCGGCTTATTTCGCTGCTTCCGTAAGTCTACTCTTTTGTGAAATATTCTGGTCTCATTAGATATCACTGTATAATTAAATGATTTGCTCTGTGCGGCTACGCAGTGCTGGCAGTGTCAACTATTAAAGTTATAGACTACCTACAAGAAATACAAAGGCCACTGCAAAGTTTTCTGATTATAGAGTAATAGAGTTATTAAAATATTATGAATGTCAGATCACAGCGGTATGTGTATCTATGCATTGCACATTGTAATTGTACGTAAATATAAATTAAAAGGGAGCATCCTTGTTTCTATTAGACTTAGACTACTGCGAACACTTTTGATGATTCGGATATTCTGTTTCGAATTGTCTGCATTATACATAAATAACACGTATGTACTTTACATGTAAATATTATGCGAAACCCTTCACCGTGGTTGACATCGGAGGTTAAATGCAACTATTTTAAATCTGATTTGACTTGTATTTCTACACAGTAATGTAGGTATAGGTATGTATGAAGTGTTTATAATAAGTTCAAAAGGTGCCCAACCCCAATCATTGTTGGTGCAAACTTTAGAAGAGCGTTTAATCGCAGAGAATACTGATATTGCTAAAATATTAACAAATTAGTTTCTCCTACCTCACTCAAATAAAAATATTCCACGACTCAGTTGTATTAAATTCGCATGCACCTAGTTCATTCTACTAAACTTAACGTCTACTCTGTTTTTTATAAAGTAAAAACAAAAGCATTACTCTGATCCATTAGTAAAATTTCTTTTCTCTCTCTATACATAAAATATTTGTATATTCAAAGATCTGTTACCTGTCTATCCATGGTCATTGTATGTTCACACTATTCGATATTTCTTAGCCTCTGCTCGTATACATATGCCTAATTTAAATTCTGAAATTTTTCATCATCTCTATAAGGTTCAAAGTTCAAAATAGAGCTTTCCGTTCAGTTTCAAAATTATTAGATTAAATATTAGAAGAAATGCTATACACAAAAGCACTTTAAAATTTATTCGGGATATTTTGTATTATTTTGATACAAAATGTGCTGGTTTTACTGGTTTTATTGATGCTCAGGCAGAAATTCAATTAGCTTTGGATCTTGTTCAACTACTACGTGATTAAATTATGGGTAATGTTATACAGTTAAAAGTTATGTCTTCAAGCTACTTGCCACTTGCATTTTGAGGTTCAATGATAATCTGCTGAAAATTAATATCAGCAAAACCAAAGTAATGCTGTTACACAAATATGTGGATTATTATTTTCCTTTTCTGTTAAAATTTGTCTTTACATTGTGACAATTAGAAGTCGAAATCAGAGTTTCTTGAACAGGCCAGTATCCTCAAAAACTACTATTATACTATGTATCTGTCTGTATATGGAATGATAAGGTAGTCCTACTCCATTCTACCTTACTCTTTGCGTTCAAAGTAATAAAGTAAAAATATGAATCTGAAATTATTTATTTTTTAAAAAACTACTCGTTAGAGCGTTGTAGGTTCAAATCTGAATATTTTATAGATTTACAGGCAATCAGTTATATCTTAGAGTTTAAAGTTGGAATGAGCTTCAAGAAATTGTAAAATAAGGTACATCTGAAACTGGAATGGAATTTTGTAGTGAAGCAACTTGTAAACAAAATTTAAAGCATTTTATGGAGCACAGAGAGTCTTAGTTATAGTATTATACATATTATGATGTAGGTACCTTAAAAAACTTATGCAGTACATCGATTTTTCGGGTTCAATTTTGTGTGTATATTTGGAACTCGTTATTACGACAAGAAGATGACTGTCATACAAAAGAGTATTTTGTGTATTGAATGAACGTGTATATGTGTAAATAAAGGAGGAAACTCATGCTTCAAGAGGATTTCCGAAAACAGGGAACATTAACCTGTCTGGGGTAATAATTCGCATAATGGTAATAATATAATGAGGGAAACATGTTTCTAGATATTTGAATTGTATAATATGTATATAGCCTTAGATACGCAAATAAATATCAAAAACTGGCTGTGAATTATTTAAATTAGGTATTTACAGCAAGTGTATTTTAATTTCACTCTTTAGTTATTTTGCAGAAATTTTATGTTAAGAAATTATATTTGGAATGGTACATAATATATACTTATAAAAGCATATGGAATACTAACTATATCTCAGAAGTTGCGAGAAAAGTTTTGAATTAAAATTCCATGCATATTCCTATATATGATACCTACAGTAGGTATCATAAACTTAAGTCGTCTACCCCTGTTCTGGTAACAGCAACAATCATAAAAGTACTAATATATTATTACTGTTGTATTCGGTTTCGTGAGTGCTGAGCTGTGCCTATATGGATCGGTTGAGGAACATAATAATAATAAGACAGCATAGTAATATTGTAAAAGAACATCATCTGTTTAGATTTCCTAGCGCAATCAGATACTTTAAGAACAGAAACAAAAGATAAACAGATGGAAGAAATGGTGTTTTTTGTTGTTGTAATGACAGCGTATGCTACAATAAGTGGTAATAAAGTAATAGAGCGATTCCATTCGACGCTCTCTGCGTATACAGTTACTTGAGTTTATTACTCCATATCTTTCATAAAGTAAATTCACTCAATTCTTTTCTATAATGTTCCCAGCAGCCTTGTAAAATATTTTGTGCTCACGAAACGAAAGTCAAAAAGGAGAATTTTAAAACTTATAATCAGCATAGTATACTGTTCTAGTTTTTTTGCTACCAAATCAAAACTCAAAACTCACTTGGCTTTAATTGTATTTATCACTCATTTTTTACTGTTGACTGTAGGATGATTTCAGTTCAGTGACCAAAAAATGTGTACGTATCAATCGTATTTGAATCGATTTTATAAATGACTTGGCAAGTACAGTGTTGTATACCAATGTAAATAAAGCTTATTGCGTCCTTTCTTCTATGAAATGGAACGTAATCTACGCAGTTGAAAATTAATTAAAAAAAGATTACTGTAATAATGTTACTAATACATTTTATGCGTCCTTAATTGAAAATTAAGAGAAAAAAGGTAAACAAAAAAGAAAGAAAAATGAGGCGGAAGAAGTATATAATAGGAGCATCACATCTGTACGTCTTCTGGGTTGAGATTAATTCTTGGGGTTGACTATACATACATACATATTGCTGTACACTATCTGTTCATTATGTGATTTTATTGCAGTGACACTATGGAATTAATTGTCTTCCTATACAGATATGTACTTAAGTAGGCAGGTACCTTTACCTGCTACCTGAGTTGTAAGATATTGCATCTTTATGCTCAGGTAACAAAAAAATAGCTTTTGTTAGCATTAAAGTAGAATTAATGTCTGTCTCATCGTCAGCAGAAAATCCATCATGACTTTTAAAAATCTACGTGTGGCAAAAGTTGTTACTCATATATAACCTGTTTTGCCGCTGTGGACTGAGGCTAGCCTCTACATAATATGTATCTGAACTTTGAACCGTTCAACGCGTAGGATTCTGAGATATTATTGTAATGATATAGTAAATTTTACTATTTAATTTACCAAGCAAGTTCAAGTGTTATTCTGCAATGAACTATACAGTTCTACAAGTAGTGTATCTTAACTGTAACTGTACGAGGTTGTTGTAACGGGAAGTTTTTGTTTTCAATGTTTGTTTTAGTCAACTTGGGCTGCGGACTGGCTTCTAAGTCTTCTGAGCGCATATTACCCGCTTGTTCTTACTGGATCCTCATTGATAGTCTGCTTTTGGGCTGAGGTAACGATTTATACCCTCATCTGTAGATACCTTTTGCTTACTCACCATTTACCTCATCAAATCTCCTACCATACCAGTTTTTTCCCCTCCTTATTGTATAGTCAGATTATTGGGAATACATTGTTCGTATGTCACGAAAGTGTTTTGTTATGTATGATAATTCTGGGACATTGATATGAGTCTAGTTGATAATAAATAGTCATTAAAAACTCACGATCAGTGTTTACTTGTTTTTAGATATGTTTGAATGCTGATCTGCATGTAACAGTAGTGGGCGAAATTATAATTTTAATCCTATTTAAGATGCATACATTATTCACTCAGTAACTATTTTTTGGTCCGTTTTTACTATGCAGATATTTCACCTACGAAATGTATGTTTCGAGTCGCACCGTTTTCTCTCCAAGTCCTTCCTCGGATTTGTTTCTTTCAACGTGATTACATACTCATTGCTCCTTACTCAACTTGTTCTGGTTTTGGCCAATTCAGATGAGAAAGAGAGAGTAAGTTTTTTTTGCTGACTATAAACAATATCAAACTCGAATATTTATTGTGATGTACAAGAGCATAATATATTATCATCTACAAAAGGGTTTTGGGTAGCACAAGAGTGAAACTAAAAGCTCATGGGATTATAGATGCTTAAATAATATCATATAATAATTATACCTTATTATATCAAAAATTGTCCAAATGGTTATTTGGCGTGAATTTAAATTCATACAGCATGTCATTTTTGTATTGTGCTCTCAGGAAGGGAAATATTGCTTATAAATCTTGTTCCTTAAGGTGATTGTATTTTGTATTGTATTTTGACTATGGTTCTTTAGAGCTATTATCTAAACGTTTTTAATGGATGTTACGCTGTCCTTCTCTTCATCGTCGTCGTTTTCTTCCTCATTTATGGCGTGGAAGTCTACTTCAAGGTAATTGCTTGCATACATTTGTTCAACCTGTTTTATTTCCTGGACTGGACATGTCTTCGTTTGATTCTAATTACTACTAACTAAGAATTTAGAGCTAAACTTTTATTTTTGAACGGTCCAATTTTAAAAGGCCTTAATTGTATAGGATTTAGAATAATTCGATACTCTAAATAACCTTCGAATTTTTGCTTCTACATTTCTGGTTGTGACTCCCCAAATTTTTCACTAACTTTTTTACTGTATTTCAACCGTTTTTCGTGGTCATAGTTTAAAATTACAAAAAATTGGTAAATTATTATAAGACGTTGAGTATGCGCGCAATGTAAAAAATAATATGTTTATAATAAATAGACATTAGCTATTCCGAAGCAAATATAATATTAATGATATAACGCAACACATACACTGTAATAGCGTATCTAGGTTGTTAGTTAGTTATTTTATTTGCTCATAATGTTTATTTTTAACATCAATCCATGATAATTATATTAATACTTAAGCACCTATATATGCCTAAATGTAATACGCCATTTGCCCTATAATTGCCCTATAATTGAACATTTCAGTCCTCTCTCTAATATTAAAACCGACAATTCAAAAGTAGGTATTAGGTATAGATATGTTAGTACACATGTACACACCACTTGTATCACGCACCTATGTGTATATATATATTTCTAGTAATGTCCCACACCAGCAACACATCATTGCCACATTATCCATGTGTATAGTTTATTATTATTACCTGTGATGTACTTTTAATGTTAGACTTAACACTCGTAAAAAATTAGATAATTTTAAATGGCATGCATGTACACTTATTATTTAACATTTTACATAATTAGTCATAATTAATATTAACTATATATGTATCTTCAAATAGTCATACGCTATAAGTTGTCGAAGAATCGTCCATCACTACTGTATAGCCCATGTAAGATGTAAGATTTTGAAATTAATGTGTGCTTTCCCTTTGCAATTTTTGCGCTTGGTTTTACATAATAGATCCGAGGAGGATTCTTGCTGCTGAGTCCCAGTCGCTCCAATGGAGATTCGCTGAGCAAAACTGACACGTTGGCACTTGTCAGTGGACAACAGGCATGGCTTGTCATTGTTACCTTATAATCATCTCTGTCAATCTTCTCTATCTAAAACTTTCCTACTTTTTTTTACTACCATTCCCTCCCCACCTGTCTCTCATTTCCCAACGCCTGTATTTTGAAGAGTTTTATTTTTTCTCTTTTTTACTGTCACTACGAAATTAATTTTTACGTATGACATAATTCCATCTAATTTATTTTTGTAGTTTCGCAAGCACAATGATGTGTCATGTGTTAATATGTTTTTTTTGTGCGTTCCGTTCTTCTTTTTGTATTATTAGTTATTAATATGCTCATACTGTATACTCTTTCTTCATTGACGTACAGTAATGTTTTGTAATGGTTCAGTTTATTAAAAAAACTAATTTCTCTATTACATCCCTCTGTTTTACTTCAAAACAATCTTTTATATTACTACACATTTGCAAAAGTATGGCGAATGATAATGATTTAATAGGTAATATTTGTGTATGCAGGTCAATGGGTCTTCACAGCCTGTGGATGTGTCACAGTTGAACCAATCCAGGGTTGGTTTGATTTCTCAAGCATCCATGCTATTAGTCACTGTACTATTTATACTTTCGGACATTTTGGGGGAATTCTGGAAAAGCAAGTAAGATTTCGTTTTTTATTCAATTCTGTTAATATCTCTCATTTTATAATTTTGATTATGTACTATGATTATGTCCTTTTAACTTGTGTAATACATTTTAATATGCGTTTGATCGTCTGTGTACATGCTCAGTACTAACGTAAAACTAAATTATTTTAGGAAATCCGAATGCGAATCCTAGATATCTAATACGCATTGTGAGTTTTTGTAGAACGCTAATTAAACCAAAACTAATTTTTCTTTTTCTTGACGATGCTTGTAGGGTACCCGTGGAAAGCCGAAACTATCATGATATTTTATTCCGCGTCGTGGAGGTTGGCGTTGCCCTATGGTTTCCTTGTGTACTATGGAATGTCAATCGACCCGAACAACTTTGGATTCTCAATCCTAAAAAAATTCTTAAAAAAGCTACAAGGAGTCCTGTTGACCACCAACAAGGTAATTTTTAGTCCTATAGTCTCAACTTAATAAACGGATGAGCGTTGTTTCTCGTAACTGTATGTTATTTATTTAGTTTTAAGTGACTTGGTGTAGCACTCGCATAATTTGTGTGCTGCATTACATATAAATGAAACTTTATAAGGTAGTTGACTCAGTGGAAGTTAGCTATTAAAATATAATAATTGAGGGACACAATTGGTACAATTATTATATTCTAATGATTTTTTTTTGGGCTGACGATGATATTGTAACACCCTTCCGCAGAATCAGAATCGTAATTGTGATTGAACCTACTTCAAGTCTTATTCCTCGCGCAGTACGAAAGTTCCTATAGTTCGCTACAAAATCATTGTACCAGTTCCTTGCCTACGATAATATAAACATAATTAACGGTCTTAACAATCTCCTTATCATGTAATTTTGTTTGATTTTTAAGATTTACTCAGTGTAGGGGTGTGCAGCCCTGCACTGTTTTGACTTTGCTTTACCTAAGTGTATTTATTCATCTGCTGTTCATTGGCCATGGCCCTTACGACCCCTTCTCACATTTCATGATTTACAATGTGTGCTAAAGGCCCCTTACTCACATGTTTCTGTATCTGTATGTTGTGTGTACATCCTAGAGTTAAAGGAATCTAGTTAATGTACACCGTTATATGTAACTAATTAAATTGGGTTTGTGTTATCAAGTGAAGTATAGTGGCATGTGTTTAATCCTGATCGAAAGAAGCAATACGATAATGTTATAGAATATAATGGAGTTGAATGAAGTCAAAGAAATTATATGTGTAGATACGTGCACCATACGCTACTCTGCATTTATTAGTTAAGGTATTAATACTGCTACCATGAATGAGTACAATATAGAATCTACCAAATGCCAAAGCTATACAACACACATATATTCACATTGTTCTTATAATTTTTCTGTCTCTAATACCAAAAACCTGTCGTGCACCTTCCAAACATTGTAAGAGCATACATACCTGTTCCCCTTGAATCTATAGTAACTTAAGAACTTCGACGAGTTAATGTACATATCTTTCTTCTGGTCTTTATTCCCTCGCTATCATTATCATAGCCGACGCACAATAATTCAACTTATCTAATTCACTCGATGAAGGAATGAAATGAGAGAGAGTAGCAGTTGCAGGAAGAGGTGTTCATCATGAACATCTCTTTTTATTCGTCTCGTAGTCTTATTTAGTCTGTTTTAATTAATAGTAATAATTGTGATGGCTAATACTATTAATTATAATTATTGGCTTGAGAAAGAGTTAAAATCCATCATATTTTTTGATTTTTGTGTTTTTTACAATGGTGCTCGTAAGAACCCGAAGTTTTAGACATAAATTTCAATTTCAATACATTTCGCTGGTAGATGCGGGACTTTGATTTATATTTGTGAGTTTTGTCCTCTATAAAAGTGATTTTGTTTTGTTTGCGTCGTGTGGAGACCGATGTAATAGTATCTCGATTTGTTTATTACTGGGTTGATCCTTGTAATATTTTCTGCTCTACGCTACGCCTTAACTCTGACTTTGTCTTCGCTACGACTACCGAATATTGCACATTTTATTTTATTTTTTTTTGCTTTTAAAAAAGTGTTGTGCATTTTGCAAGCTGTAGCTTTTGGTTGTTGTTTGTAATATCGGGACTTATATATGGTGTAGAGAGTACAGTATATCATGTGTATGTATTATTATGTAAGTAAATCGTTATTATTATGTAGTGAGCGAGGGAATTATTTTTCGAAAGAGAATGTCAAGGTGTCAGGATGGTAATGATTCCGAATGAACAACCTTCTCAAGTAATATTTCAGCAGCCCTGTACGCAGAGTGTTGCCATAAATATAGGAGCTGTTCCTTCATTGCCACAGAGTATGTCCTTTATAATTATAATTCCATGGTACCTAGACTAGTTACCGTTTTATTTAAATATAATTATTTAATTTCAACTTTACTCGTAGTGTTTGCAGTATTATGCTCCCTTTTATTGTGTGAGAGGGATTGGGTGAATTGGATCGGATTTTTGTAATTCATCTGTATGTGGTTAAAGTTCGTTGTGAAAAAATCTGTGTAGAATGTAATTATAAAATACGAGAATATGCTCCTTCAGGTGAATTTCTTATGTTTTGGTATGCCAAGGAATTGCTACACACAGTGAAATAAGTTGTTTCCGCTTTCGCTAACTAACGTTTTCCCCTGTGTGATATTTGTTGTTTTTAGCACTACTTGCTTGTATTGTTATTACTAATAGATAATATTCAAACAATAAAACCATCTATAAAAACTGGTTTTTAAACAAATCTCCTGTAACATATTTGCAATTGTTCACTAACGTAAATTATGCTTTTTCTCTCTAATATTTGGGACTTATTGATTGTATACGTTATACGTATTATTCCTAATCCATTTCCATAAAGGAGATTTGGAATAATTCTGCAAGATGAGGAAGGAGGTTCAGCGCTGATTCATGTATTGTACAGTGTTGCTGTTGTCAAAAAAAAAGCCTGTATCTTCATAAAACTATTTGAATCGAGTACTGAATTCTATTACAATAACATCTGTCTGTGTAGTTATTATCTTAATGCATAAAAGGTTATTTGATGAATGATTATTTCAGTTGAGAAGTACAGCTTGTCAGATAATGTGGGTTGCTACTTTTGCTACGACCCAGAGAGAACAGACGCTGGCCCATTAATTCAGCCGTGTGAGTGTCGAGGAGACGTATCTACTGTCCATCATGAATGTCTTCGACGTTGGCTGCTTCAAGTATGCGACATCGTATTTACCTTGCTCTTTTGTCGTTGTACATGAATAACTTGATTTCATTCTAAAAAGACCTTCTAACTATTTATTGTGTAGCAAAATCCTAGCAACTATTTTAATATTAGGCTGATAGACCGTAAATGACCTATTAATGTCAATTATTGTAGAGAGCAGGCGAAATTGGCAGTGCCAGTTGCTCGATATGCAAAACACCGTACAAGCTAGAGCGGGAAAAACCGTTGACACTGTCAGCATGCTCAGATGTGTCAGCTGCTCATTGGCTCCGATTCTCCTTAATGGTGGCTGCAATATCTGGGATTTTTATGTCAACCTGGGCGCTCTGTCACATTCTTCCCACTCCACCTTACAAAATTCTAGTTGTAGGCTTTGCTATCATAGCCACTTACATCATTTTAAAGTAAGTAATGCTCTAATCCTGATTTTTAAGAGGTTTCTCCTTTCTTTATTTTATGTTTTTTTAAGTTGATCTCTACCATGTCATGCCTTTTGAGAGATCAACAAGGATTAATAGTTTGAATTAAATAGAGATTGGACGCTGAAAAAAACGGGTGTGTTAATACTGATTTTTCAATGGTTTGACATAGATTTCTCGGCCAAAATACCTTCTCAGCGTATCAGCAGGCCAAAGTATCGTCTGTGAAGATTATTTCAAGAACAACAACGGATGGTACGAGAAATGCAGAGACTAAGATCTGAATGAATAACAAAACAAACCTCTAACTTAACAATGATGATTTTCTTTTAAGAAGATTTTTTGTGATATCTATATAATTACATATATAATTATACAACATTAAAAAGCACACTCGCACTGTACTGTATATAATTACGTAATATAAATGTTATAACACTATCGTAACCTGTGCATATTTATTAAGTAACAAAGATGCTTAGTATGCAATTAGTATAGTAGTAGATACTACGCATATAATATATTATTTACTACACATACACTCAGATCCCTGATTTGTCCTGACTCTTGACAAGTCTGTAATAATAATTGAGAAAAATGAATCATTTTATTCTTGAAGCCATGTTGTTATTTCTCTCTCAACTTTGCTGTTCTCATTTTAAGTCGTGTATTTAATAAAAATAAAATACCTTTACCCTAGAGTACGTGTAGATTTGAAACTAACCAAAGGCTTTAAAAAAACGTGCTGTATTACTATTTACTATTTCAGATACTCGTGTATTATTGTTTATTAAATTTTTAGTCAGTCATTTAGATGTACCAAAAACTATATGTCGTTACGAAGATGGGTTACTGCAAAAGGTACATACTTACATTCTTACACCTTACGAAACCAATTGTTTTGTCGTCAATGTATTGTGTTGATTGTTACTCGATGTTATAACCTGACAGGTTATACATTTGAATGTGTACGATTCACCTTTATTACCCGATTTGCATAATAAACATTTCTTAAATATTATATTTGTGTATTATAATTACGTGTAAAAAATTAAATTATCCAGTATTTCAAAAGTAGTAGCCAAAGTACAGAAAACATTAAAAAATAAAATATATAAATTATCTCTACACTACAGAGAAAACAAATTATAATTTTCCTTCAAACAGCAATGGTGAGTTTCAAAATAGTTATAAATAAGTTAAATTAAAATGGTAAAATCAATCAGAAAATTATAGGACAGGTACTCCAATTCAACTGCAACAACCGGTAAATCAAGAAGGGCATCAAAATCACAACACGTTACATATACAACAAGCCATACATACCAGCGCAGGACTGTTTTTTCTGGAATACTCGCATTTTTGCATTTACTCAATTGCATTGAAAAATCAGTTTTTGAAGATTTAAAAGATGTACTTTATGTATTTATCAATAAAATAAAAATCCAGGCTTATGGCATATAAACTTCACAATTTAGAAATGTGGGGTTACGTTTTATTACTCTGTTGAATCCATGCAGCATAGATTAAGAACAACAGAATTTTTAACTTTCAATGCCTAATCAGTCCACATAAGGCTAGTCACCAAATAATCTATTTTTGTGAAATTATTCCATGCCTACAACATAACACACGGCACATTGAGTGAGTAAATAATTTAAGTAGAAGGTAACATACTTTTAGTATATCGATATTTCCATGTGTAGTAAATATAGATGTTGATAAATAAGGATGTATAAAGGATAATGTGTATGATTTGCGATTTTGATTTGCGAAAATTCGGCGTCTTCTTTTTAACTTATTTAATTAGTTTTAATTATAAATACATATAGTGTAAGAAGCGAGTACTGAGGTCTAGACTGACCACAAATATTTTGATATACCGTATAATATAGAGGAAGAGATTTGAAGCCTAAGTACAACAATGCTAAAAAATCTTGATATTTATCAATTTTGTACGAAAATTAAATAACCTAAATTCTTAAACTAAATGTGAACGTTAAATGAGCCACCCTACAAAAAATAAGGAAGAGTTGCAAAATGGTAACTTGAACTAAATGTATACTTATGTACATAATATTTTTAGCTGTATCTTCCACAAATATTCTTACTACTGTTTTTATATTGAACACAGAAGACTTTGGCTTCCAGAAAATGCAAGCCAGAATGAGATATAATAACTTAATATACTTTCGAAGTTGCTATTTACGAGTGACGAGTAGTAAAGAATGATTAGGTAAGACTAGGGAAGTTGGAGCCAAGGACGATTGTAGAAAATCAAATACAGCAAACATTATGTGGAAAAAAGTACGAATAAGCTTGATTTCTTGTCATATTTATATCTGCAACAAGGCTTTTGTACATAAAGCGAAGCGACTCCGAGCATCTCCCCTGGCGTCCTTTGTAGATTTGTAACAACCACAATATTCACACAACGAATGTTTACAAAAATGTCATGATGCTATCCATATAATCACGCTTGGGTTCACGATGAGAGTTAGATTAATTAACTTCAATCGAATCTAATTAGATTCAATGGTCGACTGGGTTTTCTTTGACATTCTTGGAGTTTTCGACACCATACTAAACTTCTAGCCGTACTCCCAGCTCTGAATTTATACATCGTGCCTGTTAAAAAAATAAAGGTACTCATTGCAGTCTTACTACAGATCAATACTATCCTAATTAAACATTATATGTATGAAGGTTAAAACAAACACATTACTACGAAGTAAGTTACCAGTATTAGGGTCAGCTAAATGAAACGAATCCGGATGAAGTGGGTCGTCTGCCATTTGTACCAACCATCCCTGGACTGATTTCATTTTGCAAGGTTCGATTTTAAAGTCGGTTCTTGCTGAGCTGGAATCCGAGATAGATAAAGCATTAATTATGTACACAAAATTGTAGTTATTGTTAGAATAATTTACAGTGAATAAGATTTAAAAGTTTACTCACCCAGTCAATGATTTAGCTGAGTAGTACAGGAGAGTAGGACCCCATAGCTGAACCCAGTAACGTTGCCACGCAGCCATTGGAGGTTTCTTCCCATTTTTCAAGAGAGTCTTTCGTCTTAAGCAACCATCGAGTGTAATGTCGCAAACATCCTCATTATGAATTAGTTCTACGCTCAACTCGCCTGAAGAATCTTCACTTTTTTCTACCAAGGAGTCGTCTATTAAATTCCGTAGGCTTTCTGCACTGGAGCAGTCACCACTATTAAGTTTTGACCTATCAAACATAAGATGAATAAATCAAATCTTTCATAAATTAACAATCACCAATGGCAAGACAAGATTTCTTAGTCTAAAATCATGTACATGAACACCAAACTTATTTAAGCTGTCATACTTGTTTCCCCAGCTGTTAGTCTTTTTGTGAGTGGGAATAAATTTTAGAGGTGACTGCTGATGAACGGGCTGTTCAGTATTAGGCGGTTCTAGCTGCAGTGATTTCTTATAGTTGTCATCCTCAACAAATTTGAGCAATTCGTCGATGAATCGAACGGATTTTAGTTTCGCCTGAAGAGGATAATCTCTTGGTAAATGGGCATAGCTTGATCCACTCTGGTAGGTTGTCACGATTCGGAATATATTATTAGCAGCAACATTCTCCTTTAGACTGCATGAGGGATTTGCCATACTTAAATACACCAAGTCAGTCAAATAAACACCTGCAAATAAATACAAAAATAGCAATGTTGCAGTAAAATAAATTACAATAAATTACAACAATCGTTTCATCCAGACTTTTCTTCCATACAAGAATTCAAAATAGGTTCCGATGGAAATAGGTAGCTTTTCTATTACCGATATATGGGACGCAAGGTAATTTCAGCGTATTCATTTGTTCTCGGAGTTTAGACCAGTTATCTTTATCCGAGAAAAGATCAACGTATTTATCAACTGCCTGTTTGTCTTTCCTTGACAAATAGGACCACGTGTTGTTCAACCTGTTTTTAAAACGAACAACCAAATTAGCATGCAGTATTTAATGGAGACAAATCAAAAATATAGTATTTAAAAAACACAAATAAATCTATGTGAAGACATGCACACAATGATTAAAATAACCAACCTGTAAATGGAAGCGTTTTGTAAGGCAGAGACGACAGCAAAGAGGGAATGCAAGTTGTTTAAATCAAAGAGACGCTTAGATACCCGAATAAAGTAAGATATCACTTCCGCCCTGCTCTTGCTATTCTCTTGACTCAAAATTTCTTCTACTACCCAATAACTTACCTAAACAATAAAAAAATATCAAATAAAACTCTTTGTTTACAATTTTGAACTCAGAACAATAGAGCTTAAATAGCTATTACATAAATGAAGTCAATCAGGCGAAAAGAATATCGGGAGGGAAGTAAAACAATTTCAAAATTTAAAAGTATTGTGATCCAAAATTAGATTGCAAACTAAACTGAGTCTAAGTAAGGCAGAAAATTGCAATCCTCTTTGAGGAAAAATATTGATGTTTTTTTAAAAGCAAGTCAAACTGTGTCTTTCAGAAACTATAAGATGCAACGCATAGAAACTCAAAAAATTCATTAAATTCTTAAAACTCAACAAATTCCATGAAACCATTAAAACACTTCTTTAAATACCACATAACACTCCACGTAAAATAAGGAATATAAATGTGACGCACATGATTGAAGCGACGCGTGTAAGCCACGACGTTAGGAGCGATCTGCTGTTTATTTTTCTTTATCCAACCACACGAAATTAACTCATCTAGATCAACTTTTGTGAATAATTCTGCGTCAATGAGGGTCAACTGAGCGGCGACTTCGTCTGGGGGTATACGTGTGACTTCAATAATGGACGCAGGATTTCTCCCAGGTCTTGGTAATGAGCTAATCATAGTTAACAACCGAGACAAAGAATGAAATTTCATGTGCGCAAAGTATTATTAATTTATATTGGTGTATTGGCACAAATAAAACTGAAATAGTAAATGTTTTAATGTAAGATAATATGATGACTGATGTTGAGTGTTCACGACTGTGAATGATGATATTGACGACTAAGATTACATAAACACTTGAGAGTTGAGACTTTGCACTTGCAAATTTATAATATCAATAAAGACGATAAAATAACTGTAACAGTCTTTCGCGTCACCATCAACTAATATTTAAAACAGTGTCATCTTGCAAATACTTGAAGCTATAACGCAATGAACGGCAGTGGTAACTTCAAAGGAAGTACAAGCCTTTATCAATCGAATATCCAAGCGAATAGAGAGCGCAAATTAAATCTCATGACTTACTTGGTGCTAAAATTCTTATGACTGTATCGTGGTTTGTCGTCATCTCGAGCGTCGAAGCAAGACATTTTTCGGATTACTTTGCTCTAGGGAGAAAATACAGAAATGAAAATTAAAAATACATTCAAAATGTCAAAAGACACTCACGACTTTCTATCTCATGTACTTATGACTCAGAAGAAAAAATGAAACGAGAGCCTTCGTTCTATTTTATGAATCTTGGTGTCACCCAGCAGGAGGCGGTGAAGGAAGTCCCCCACCTTCCTTACGATAGGTCCTGGCACCAATTTCCATGTCATCTGACTTCACTCACACTATCTGTTTGGCCTTCTCAGTAGGCGAGGCAATGATTCTTGGAGTCATGCAGACGACCTTTTTGACTACCACAAATTTTTAACGTACACAGTATACACACAACCAACTTAATTGAAAACGGAACCAAACAACTCTTATAGAAGGAAAAAGATTGTCTTTCTTACGTGGCAAGGGATGTGGGAGGATTCCCGGGGAATTTCTGAGTATCTTGCAGTAGATGACATTGAATACAGGCTTACATATATATGATGAGTGTATACTGTTTATTCTTCTAACAATTCTTGACGGAAGAGTTTCTATTTTGGTACCATACAGACACAGAGAGTAGTAAGTTTTCTGGTGAGCGTTTCCTTTCAGCTTCGTCTTTGTTGATGAGATTAGTGTTCCTTTCTAGAGTTACATTTGACAAACAATTCAATTTTAACAGCAGCTTTGGCTTATCAGTCTCAAGAAGCTTATAACCCCAGAGTTTTCTTATCTTCTTCTCCCTGCTCATACGTCCTCCTTTTAATTGTACACAAAATAATACACGTACGAATATGAATCATTTTTGAAAGCTAGACCTAAATATGCAAATGACTCAAAAAATAGGTTAAATATAGCCATTTTAAGAGTAAGTACATCGATTCTGTCTATTGGGCTTTTAGTAGACAGATACTTGCACTCTGCAGAGCTATAGTTCCACTCAATGTAGTGCATTCCTTCTCCAATGCTAATACAATGCAATGACTGACTGCGGAAAGTTATTTGTGTTCACCCCGTATACAAATATTTTCTAGCTCGAATTAACCATATCCTAAATTATTGCAATTATTCCACCCTATTCCTTGCTCACCCTTGTTGGTTTTAGTTATATTGACCTTGTCTATACATTAGACGAAGCTTGGTCAAACGAAACATCAAATCAACTTAGTAGTTAAAGAATAGATTGTTCGATATAGCATAGCTAGTATACGTTTATACCTATATAGCTTGACTAGGCGACTAGCATGGGAAATGGGAAATATGGGAATGCTCTTCATTCACGAGAATCTGCCGCTTTATTAATAAGTTCATTGCATTTCCTCTACGCGAATTTAATTTACTTAAGGTCGATTTAGCTTATACATTTAATAATAGACTAAATATTCATTTTCCTACCCTTTAGTTTATTTGCGCACTAGGAAGGTCAAACAGATCAAGTTGAGCCAAAAGAGTTTTTATTTTGTTTCTTGAGAGTACGACGTTGAAAATGCGAGTTGAGTTCGATATGATACTACGCGTACTATGTAGTTCACTTCAGTTTTTCACACTGTTCTCATCAGACTTACTAGTTCGATTAAAGTCCGCTTTATATTTTCAAAGCCTATATAAATAATAGAAAAAGTAAACATTTGTTAATAAGGGAAGTTAGTTACATTACATTTATTACAATAAACTAGCCACAAATCATATTATGAGCAGAAATTATAAAAGTTCAGTGATTGTTGTAATTCAAAACTTCTTCACTTTTGGAATATTCCAGAAGTGAAGCTTTTGTAATAATCTTTGCTAATTAGTCAGTAGTTTTTTAAGTAATCAAAGTTAATTCTTAATTCATTACCATGCACGAGTAAATATTTGTCATGTTCTAATTTTCGGTTCACCCATTCGTAGACATTAGTTTAATAGACTTTTGCTGAGTACTCCAAACCTTTAACGCTGCTTCCTTGTTAAACTTCTGATTAGAATTGATAATGTAAACAACATAATAGTGGACTGGTTAACACATAACACAACTGGCTCTCTTCCTGAAAGAATGAAAGTAAGGAAGACTGGACGAGTGAGATGAAGAACAGCACACAGCAACACTATTTTAGTTTTAGTTTCTTGACACCTTTAAACTTTAAATCATTCACCAGTGTAAATAAAACTCTTCTCTTCAGTCAGCGTACTTGGCAGTATAATATTACTAGTTCACTGCTCACTCAGTTGACAAATACTGGTCGCTATCTTCTAAATGCACTCGATTTGAAAAAAAAACATATTTCGAAATTAAGCGTATTTACAATTACAATATCGCAAATAGCACCATATAAAACCAAGCTAGTTACCATCATTGGCACTAAATCGTATAAATCAATATCCTAGAGATTGGTGGCGAGTTTATCTTTTTTATCCTCTTCCTCCTTTATGAAATGAGTGGCAGGATGAGTGCATACTGTGATTGTAAAATATTATTAATCAATTCTCTTTTTTTTTCTCATAGGTCAAATTTCGACGAAGTCCTATAAGTAAACCTCCTTCTCTTCACGAAAAAGTCATGCAGAAATACACATCTCCGCTTTCCTCCTTTAACTATATAACATAATAATAGTGCACAACAAAGTCACAACAATAATGATGATACGTAGTACTTATACAGAAACAGAATTTTCACAACACAAAATATGATAGTTATCGTAAATGCTTTAAGTTCCAAATGCTCATCAGAACGTTGGGTTACTATGTGTATACAAGGAACGATATAGTTTACAAGTCACGTCACAAGTTGCAAGTATACCGTCAACGTCAACCGTAAGTTGTAAATGAAAACGCCGTTTCATAGAATTTCATTCCAAATATGAATTTCTATTGACTACTTAAGAGCTGCTTGATAAGTTAATAAAATTAGGATATTTGATACAAGCAATATGCCAGCCTTGCGACTGGAAGCTTGAAAAAGACATTCTTGGCTGTGACCTGTGACCCTGGCCTCGCTGTTACTATGTGGGTGTGAAGATTTTACTATGGCGTAGATATAATTCTTGTTGGCTTTAATAAGTTTTTGATTCTCTTAAGAAAAAGAATTTGCAGATTATCAACAAGAATAATAAATTTTTGTTTCTCAACATACATTAAAAAAATTCTATTAATTTCTTTTTCAACTATCGCCTATGCTATGCGATATCGCTGTTGGCTGTACTATAGTCAACACTGAACATATTTTAAAATGTCAATCACCATTAGCCAAATTATCAAATTGTAGTGATTAGAAGTTGCAAGGAATGTGCTATCATTTGTCATTAGCTGTTAGTTTGTTACAACTAGAAGTTGGAAGTAGAAGTCATAGACTCATAGTATCGTGTACCGTAGTGCCCTACTAGTATAGTGTGCTGGTGCTGACAGTGATATAATTAATTCAAAACTAATAGAATACAATGAGTACCATGAAGGAACATACACACAAATCAAAAGCACAATATTCAATTAATTCAATATTTACTGCCAAAGTAACTTTGTCGAAGTTAAAAAAGAGCACAGCGAAGAGATTTGAGAATTCATTTAATCAATACTTTTCCCTTATATTACTATCATGCTTAAGCTCACCGAGACCGACTTCATTGCTGGAAATTATAGCCACATAATAGACTTCAGTTGATTTCATATTTTTAAATTTTGTGTTTGAAGATTTCAAAGAATTACTATACACTATATTTTGTAGTTACTGACTAAAAACAATGCATTCACCACTCAAATCTGCGTGAGACCGTTAGGAAGGTTAACAACTTAACAACAACATATTATTATCTTGACGTTACCTACCACCAGTACCCGTACTACCAAAGTTCACGGCAGGCACAGACAGTTGACAGTAAAAATGAGATTAATGGAGTCTTTATTGTCCTTTATTGCTTTGTACAAATGAACTACTGAGTAATGAATGAGATCTTGCTTTACAACATTACTGGGCTGAATATCCTAATCCTTCAGCGCACAACGGCACAAGTGGAGAAGTCGGGTCAATCTACTGCACAATATTAGTCAACTTTACACGTTTTGCGAATTATATTTTTAGCTAATTCAACTAGCTAACCACACGAAATCAGCCAGGACATTTGTAAGGTATTTCAATTCTAAACATTACGATTGACGATGCACGGGGCCAAGAAGCCAAGAACGAGAGTACACACGATGATAATACAATTGTTTAAAAAATCCCTTGTACTTACGCAAGCTTATAATTTAATGCTAATTTAGTCGTTTTTCAGTCATGACATTAAACCGTAGAGGAAAACATAGAAGACGTTAAAATTCTTGAGTGATTAGAATATGCTGAACTATTAATTATTAATAATACGTATGTATTAAAGATTCCACTACATGAGTTGACAAAAAGGAAGGGAGGAAGGGACAGACCATCCTTTTTACAACAAGTCAACTCAATTCCTATCTCGTAAAGGTTCGAAGCTTCCTCCACGCGCTTGTTCAGAGGAGGGAGCAAGTTAACATTTACACAAAGGAGTCAACTGGAACGGTTCAAGTTTCCGAAAGTAAAATATTGAGGAGGCTCCCTCTAAATATCCAAGATGCAGCCTTTCGGCCAGCAGTCAGAGTCTCCAGTCTCCAATCGCCCTCGTGGCAACCAACCAAACTTTTTGAGTTCATTCGTTTCTAAGCTATTCGCGGCAGCTCAGCACAAATTCAAACTGGAAACATTAAATTAATATCTTATTTCTTTACCAAACTCCAAACTCTAATAAAGTAGCACTATATTATACTTACGCATGTAATATTAACAACTAATTACTACAAAATAATATTATGTAATTGTCAACTACACGAGTAGAAATGGAACGTAATTTTGATTTTTTGTCGAACACCATGTAGTTATATGGATGCGGATGCCACTTCGGAAGGAAGTCAACAATAATTTTAATGGTCTACCTTCGTCATAATTAATTTATACCCAAAGAAGTCCTACAGTACCCCCTCCCGTATCCGAACCTCCCTTATCCGAAACCTCCCATATCCGAATGGGTTTTTCGGTATCCGAAC
>JAQFZE010000681.1:0-23496 GCA_034695245.1 Dicyrtomina saundersi | reverse complement strand
TGATTCACCGAACTAACTTTTTACGAAAATCGAGTTACAAAATCATCATCTTTCAGGTGTAGATGTAACTTTTAAATTGTAGTTGAAATAATTTTGGACTTTCCGGGGTGTTTATTTATACCTTGTCCACAGACTGTGAACATCGTTTTCAGTAAAAATTCCAAAAAACAGTGAAGGACTTACAACTTTAGTTGTTAATAATAACAAACAGGATTTTTATCATTCACAAATATTCATAATTCCTTTCTAGCTACCAACTAGGCAAACAAAAACAAAGGTGAAAGGTTTCCAAATTCAGCAATCAATTATTGGTTATTTCATAGTTAATTTATATTTGATATATTGCAAGTTACAAGCTACTAAACTGACCAAAAATTTCGGACTTACCTATTCACTCCCCCCTGTCTGATGTCTGTCGTATTTCAATAACGTATACTTAAGTATTAAATAATGCAAAATTATTTCCAAATCAGTGACACTGTCGCCGTGAGTATAAAAGTCTCTTGCAGATTTAGGCACTCGCTGACTTGCACTTCCTTCTTGGCAGAATTCAGTTCAGGCACATAAGAGAGAAAGAGAAAAGCGTATACGGATTTAGGTTGCCAAATTCACTGCCAAAAAAGAACAGGCACCGGAGATTCAAACTGTAGAAAAGCTGACAAGTTCAGAGGAGACAACATGGAACAAAGTTCCCTGACTCTGACTTTGCACTTTCTTTTGCTGGGGGAATTTTAAAATATTTTTACCCGCTTATTTTTACAAGTATCAGTGCAGTCTTTAGTTCAACAGATTACAATGCATTGACACAATAATGTGTCACAGGTTCAGGGTTTAGAATGACAATCAAATCAATGTAAAAAGCTTTGTTAGAATAATCCACTGACACCCTGCCGAGGCTATTGCTCATTGTTTACGATGAAGTTAAAATTCTGTAGCCCTTAATATTAACCATCATAATCGTGTTTGTTAAGATTTAATTGTTCCGAATTTTGAGCATTTATTTGAATTGAACAAAAGAACTTGCTTTGTTTACAAACAAATCATAAGCATCTATCTACTATGCTATAAGCTGCGTGGATATCATAAAAATTCTGGCAGATTTCTACTTCTACACGGCAACGCAACGCTTTGAATGCTAAATTAGATTACACTGAACTGCTAATTGCATTTAGAAGTTAGACGAATTATTTCTGAAAACTGGAAAGTTAACATCAACTGTCAACAAACAGTGCAAAACTGTAGAGGGGCAATAAACACTATAAGCAGACTAGTTGCTAGTGAACAGTACGCTGTAACTTACTGTCTGTGCAATTTTACTTGTTAGTGTGGTAGTAATTAGTTGTTAGTATTTGTTATTGTAAACATATATTTAGTATCAACTTGTTACAAGTGCCGGCCGGTGTAACGATTTCGAATCCTAATTTTATAAGCATTAAGGCAAAAATGGAATACGAAATTTTAGATGCTCTCGATGATTTAAGGTAAGCTGTACTTGATATTTGCACACAATTCGGGGTAATTCATAATTGGATCTACATTCAGTCATAATTCATAATTATGTAAATAAATGTTCAGTAAAGTCATGGATTCTTATCACGTCTCATTTTTAATCTTGTACATTTTAAATTAAATGTTCTGTTGAACAATTTAATCTGCCAGCTTTATTAAGCGTGTATTTCATATAATTATATATTAATACAGGTACGTGGAGAAAATTGATGAGCAAGGTTTACAGCACGCTCTGAAAGACATTCAGAAATTTTCCCAAATTCTAGAATGGGTCTGCAATGAAATGAAAAGCGTGAGCAATTTAGAGGAATCCATCACACGTGTAGAGAAGTCTGAAGATCTGAATGCATTCCATATGGAGCTTAACTCACTTCTAAAAGGTTTATTACTGGATATTAGACATGCTTTTATGCTTTGTATTTGATAGGTATATTATTTTCTCAGCCTGGTGGTTGCTCCAAGGATTAATTAAAGCAATTCAAAATTCGGAGTATGGCACTGTTTGTTTTTTCTACAGAACTCGGATGCCCTTATGAGCAAGTAATGAATGGCAGTCCTGCAGAAAGGTTTGAAGGAGAAGAGAAAAGAAAAATAATTTTGAATTTTCTTTTGGCTGAGCTTCAAGCCTCTCGAATTGATCACGTTAAGAACCGTAAACAGTTAAAAGTTGAATTGGTAAGTCAGCAGTATAAAATCATTTGATTTCAAAAATGGTTTATTAGGTGTTTGATTTGATTTTGTCAGTTGCAGACTTTTTGAAGTAGATACTATTGTGTTGCTCATTTAATTATTTAACAGTCGGAGAGTAGCACTGCACGATTACTTCGAGAGATGCTCCAAACATTAGGAATTCCTAAACCTCCTGTAGGCATTCCAATGCCAGCGTTGTTATCAAAGCTTAACGAGAGAATAACTGACATCTTGAAGAAAATGCCTCCAAAGTTAAAAGGGTCAGCATTTTTTGTAGGGCAGTTGAGTCCAAAACAGTGGGAACAAATTGATCAACTTAACAATGAATTTAGAACTGAATACGTCATTCGGCGAGAAATGCTTCTCAAAAGATTGGATGTCACTATTCAGTCTTTTCACGTAAGTCCAAAAACTGTTCAGTATTTTGAATCACTCTTGTCTTACAAATTCTAATGGTCAGGTTATTTCTAATATATAAATTAAAAATAGTTTTGTAATCATTATTTTCTGCTTCCTGGTCACAGTGGTCGGATCGTCTGAAAAATAAAAAGGATGATATAAATCGTATCTTCCGACAAAAAAGAGACCAGTTGAATATTAATCCATCGGTACGAACTAGTGAAATCCTAGCTGCCCGGAGTGATCTAGCAATAATTGAAAAAACATCCAGTGCCAGTGTGAGGAAGAACACAAAGTCGGCTGTTAATACAGTGGTCATTGGTAAAGTTCCTGATCGTGGAGGAAGACCGAATGAATGTCAACCACCACCACCCGAAATGCCACCATGGCAGCAACGACAAGGTTGGAGTGATATCGTATTTTCTGTCGTAAAGTGAAGCAAAAAAACATTTAAATCATACTGAGGTGTATAAATTATAGGAGGAGGTGGAGGACCGGGACAACAAGGATGGTCTCAGGGGCCTCAAACTCAGCGAAACTATGGGGAAGGACGAGGAGCTCGTGGTGCTTCCCAGCAACGACCTAAAGTTCAAGGAGGTTGGTCAGATCATGGTCAACAACAGCAAAATTATTCTCAGCAACAAAACCAGTCGCATGGAAGTTATAATCAACCGCAGTATCAACAGAGTACACAATACTCGCAACCTCAAACCCACCAAGGATCCTATGGGGGTGGCGGCGGTGGCTACCAGCAGCAGCAACAACAACAAGGTGGAAGCCATTATCAAGATCGTGGAAGCCACCAAGGTCGAGGGCAGGGTAACCAAGGAAATTATGAGCAAGATCAAGGAAATGCTCGAGGAGGAGGCGGTGGAGGCTACAGAGGTGGTGGCGGAGGTCACCGAGGAGGCGGTGGCTACCGCGGTGGTGGGGGTAGTGGTAGACATCAGTATTAACTTTCCTTTTGCATTTGTGTTGTCTTTGCAGCTCAACAATAGGCCAACAAGAATAAAATAAGGAACCACTTGAGCCTGGCTGAAGTGTTTGTAACTAATTTTAAATTGTAATTAACATTCTAGGCTGAATTTGTATTACTCGTTGAAAAATCATCGTTCAGTACTCGTGTCCCAAAAGTATAATATTATTGTACACACAATACTAATGCACCATGTCACCTTATACCAAAAAACTTGTTCTTCTTTTCTGTTTAACATTAATAATTTATATACTACATGATATTTTAGTCAGTAATAATGTATTAAGTGCCAACATTATATAAATATTATTATCATCTTTGTGTATGTCTTGTGTCAACAATAAACACCCTAGAATCTCGTATTCTCATATCTGACTACGAAAGTATGCGCTTAAAATTATATTCTCGAGAAACAAATTATTTACTTAATGATTACTATGTTATGTTCGTGCTACGTTGCCTACTGAACTGAGACAGTGAAATCTGGAAATCATTTAAGAATACTGCCCTGTTTTTAATTCATAATTTAAATTTAAAATTCTGAGCTTAAGGTAAACTTAAATTAGTGCCTCACGCAGGAAGCCTTCAGGTAAAATCAAATTTCGGTTTTTATACGCAGTTTGAATACGTAAATATCAAATTGTCTTAATTGTATCAAATTTTTCACTACGGGTAAATCTAGCTATAAATCGAATTTGTCATGATGATGTCTTATTAAATTTAGTCTTCGTTATAATAATTTTATTATTTATGGCGGATTTATAAATTATTGGTTTTTGTAATGACTTTAATAAATAAACTGCTTTTTATTTTCTCTATAAAATAATAAAATTAATAATAACGTTTAATATAAAGTCCAGTAAAGTTATGGCAGAAAGTAAAAACTGAGATACTATTAATCAGATCAGGGCAGGTTGAATTCCGTAATTTATTCTACAGTGTTAGTTAAAACTAATTCAGCGTCAGGTGGTGACTTTGGTTTTGTAGTTACCCTTGCAATTAGCCATCAAGTACCGCAATAAACTATAAACGACAAGTAAACATTAAATAATGTATGTGCTACATATCACATAATTTCAAAATTAAATTAGCCCTATGTAGGTCACACTATAAATGCGGATTTCAAATAAATAAGCAAGAATAATTTCATTTGTAAATTCCAAAATATGGTCGAAAAAATCGTTTACTACAATTGGTGTGAAATGTGAATTCCTAAATAGATTCTTTGCACCTTCTGTCCAAGGGAAAAACGGCAAGGATGGAAGGAAGAGACACTAAACACGATAACCATAAAACCTTCAATAAAATGTTGAAGTTAGTTGGAATGAAAAGCTCGACGAAAAGTTCCAAGTCAGGAAAAGCCGTACGTATACCTACAAATTACATTATTACATCTGCATCCTAATAAATTCAAAACCACAAAATATCGTTTTCATTAAATCATGCTGATGGCAAAGTGCTTCAAATTGAGAAAGCATGAGCTTGACCTAGCACCGAAACCTATAGAACGGCCCAGTCCCTCAGGGAGGATCTGAGTGAAGTATAGTGAAACCCCTTCATATTTTTTGTTTTGTTGTATTTTCTGAGGATATGGGTCAACTGTGTCTTTGCTCTGTGTAAATAAAATTGGCTCACAGGTGTCCCGTCCCAAGTTCTAGCAAGATTAGAGGTTTTGGTAAATGTGTTAAATGTAGTGTTGCCATCCAGCAATCTTTTTTAGAAATGTGGGTAGCGGGTATTCATTATTACATTCTCTTCTATTTTAATTCCTTTGGTCACACAGGGCGATGAATCGTTTGAACTCATTTTCCAATCTTCAACTAAAGATGGTAATACGCATGATACAACCAGTCGGACTCCATCTAAATGTATGTATACAGATGCACAAATCTCTCCTTCCGACGCGGAACTACAGACGAAAGAAAGGCAAATTGCTTCAATTGGGTACCGTTCTACTATTATGTTTATCACGTTTTGACATTGCAATACACACCTATATGTAAGTTTGCGACTCTGTTCTGCAAATTAGTTTAGATGTAGAAAGCATTATATTCAAAATTCAATTATTTTTGTATGTTAGAAAGGAAACTCATCAAAATAAAAAGTTGTTAGATCGCTCGGGGAATGCAACAACGAACACGACCCAATCCGCAAAAATATTGTTGGATGGCAAAAAAGGGGATTTACGCATTGGCCAAGAGGATGACGACGATGATGATGACGACGACACAGATATGTAAATCATGAATGACATTCCGGAACACATTTTAATCATTCCAGACATTCCAATACGCAGCCTTTAAAACATTTCCAAAATCATGAATATAAAATTTTAGAGATAATAAAATTAAACAATAATGTAACAATTTATTATCGTATTCTTTTGTTTTTGACGTAATTAAAATCAAAATCATAGGAGGTTGATTTTTTGCATTGATTTACAGAATAGTAGACTAAAATTTTGCATGCAAGTAGATTATGTTACCTAAGTCTATTTACAACCAAATTTAAAATGAAAACGTTATACACATTATACCATGAGTGAACATATAATGTCATAGAGAGAAGAGAGAGTAGAACCATTTAAGTAAATCATTTTCAGTAGGCCATAAACAACATAGTCAGAATAGACTCGAAGTTTAAGAAGGTCGAATATTCTGAAACTGCTTCATAACTTAATACTTACAATTTGAATTCGGATCGAGAGGTAAAACGACTGCACACTGAAATTATGCGCATTAGTGTAATTAATACACGACCTACCTACAACTACTCATTACTTATAGAAAGGTATTTTAAAATGGTAAAATTTGAAATTTCTTTCTGACTAAAATAAATATTTACTTTCCAGTCTTTCAAAACAATAAAGTGATATAATTACTATTATAGTCATTCTTATTTCTTGCACTCAAATTCCTCGGTCATCATCAGATCACAATATTTCTTGGCTTGGGTTTTACAAATAGTTTTTAGCCGCTTCAATTTGTGTAGGTAGTTTTTTAACCTTATAGACGGAATTCCGTGTAAAACAACTGTGGTTTGTTTTTTCGTTTCAATGTTTTGTTTACTTCTAACAAACGCTGTTGTTCCTTTAAGTACACCATTGGTCAGATTAAGGACCGAAACAAAAGTTGGCAGCAAGTCTTGATTTAGAATGAGACGGCAACTCCACAGGTTCTTTAGGCAAATCTTGACCAGCCTTATTACTGTCTGAGTTAGATCCAGGGATATCTTAATGGAAATTAAACAACAAAATTATTGAAAAATCTTGCTTCCCTCGCTTGTTCATTCAAAAAGGCAACTACCTATTTAATTTAATTTTTATATATTACTTTGAGTTTTGGGATTCTATTTACCTGGTTGCTGGGAAGAAATGGTCAGTGCTCCTAGGTTAAGCTGAGACAACAGAAGTGCGCCTCCATCGTGCTGCAGATCTTGTTTTTGGCTTCCTTCATTAGAATTTGAGTTGGAAGTTGGTTCTTGTTTATGACGGACTGCTTCCTGGAGAAGAGAATCTATGCTGACTTCTGGGCCACTTGGTTGCCGCTGTTTTGCATTACCCTGCAGTGGAAATGGCATCAAGGGCGGTATGCTTAGAGGGACGGTTTCAGGTCCGGGGACATGCTGCTGCTGCTGAGACTGCACTGCCTGCCTTTTATAGTTATTTTTGGAACAGCCAGCAAAAGAATTTCCACCTGAACGGCCACCCGAAAGTACTTGAGTTGGCACAAACGAAGCAGTAATTTTCTTGCTGCTATTACTATTTGAATTGCTTCCATTCGTGTTACTATTACTTGCATGGGCGTTCTTACGCTGATTTTGTTGATGATGTAACATTAATGTAGGCTGTGGTGGTGGGGGTCCAGGTGGATGTTGTTGTTGTAACATCAGAGGAGCTACAACCTGAACTGGAGGAGAATTTGGATAGATTTGATGTAATTGAGCAAATAAATGTTGTTGAGGCTGTGGGCGGCGTGGATATTGTTGATATAATTGTTGTTGTTGTTGTTGTTGCTGCTGGAATTGAGCTTGCTGTAGATTTATATGATGATGTGGATGTTGAATTTGATGCTGCTGGAAGGCAATACCATATGGATGATAGTGTTGCGGTTGAGGTGGATGTTCAGGAAACAATGGAGCAGCATGATGCTTAACAACACCACTGGATGTCTTTCCAGAATCCGGAGATTGTTGCAGCAGCTGAAGAAGTTCACTTTGTTGCTGGTGAAGATTTGTATCTTTTTTCTGATTTGTCTGCCCTTTAAGCTCATGCTGGCCTGATTGAGATGCATTTAACTGCTCTGGCTTTTTTCGAAGTTGTCGCTGTGCCGCTTTGTTAGTCCGAGCTTTCTCAGCTTCCTTTACTCGCAAATCTAGCTCTTTTTTGTCTTCATCGCTCAATTTTTGTTCACCCTGCTTGTCTGTTGAGTGCCGCTGCTGCTCCAACGAACTTTCAAGAAGGCTAAAAATCGGATTACCCTGTGCTTGTCTCTGAGACTGAGATTTACGTGAATTATTTTGCTTTTGTTGCAACTGCTGTTGCAATTGTTGCTGCTGTGGTTGTTGAGGACGTTTCAAAATTTGGATGGGCGGCAAGGGCTTAAAAGGTTTTTGCTGCTCCACATTGCTTCCCGACGATCCTGCCCCTCTTTGAACTTGCTGTTGTTTCTGTGGTTGCGATTTAACAGCAACTTGATTCAAAGGTTGCGGCACTGGTGGATCTGCCGTGGATGAAGCCTTGACAAAATTTGGATATTTGAAATTACCTGATTTGTTAGAATTATTGTTGTTAGAATTATTGCTTGGCCTTTGAAGGACAATGGGGTGAACCTGGTCATGGCCTAACGTAAACAGAGACGGAATTTTTTGGTTATTATAATTACTATTGCTGTTATAATTGCTTGCATTGTTGTTGTAGTTGCTGTTTCGATTGTAGCGATTTGGAATTTCCTGAATATCCGCTGTAACAGCAGACTTGTAAGTTTCGGATCTTTCGTCAATCAATGTCTCCACTTCACTCTCTGAAATGTTTATAACTTGATAGGGGAAAAGTTTGACGAGTTTTGGCAGGGGTTTGTACTCTTCGCCTTGAACTCCAGCTTGCAGTTCAGCATCTGGCTTTGTCACAAGAATATCGTTTTCTTTTGTGTCTGCATCACCAATGCCCAAGAACATATTTAACGCAGCTGTCATATCTTTATTAACAGCACTCAAGCTTGGTGCGGAAATCCCACAATTCTCCGGAGTTTTTTCAAAGATGTCAGGTTGAGGATCAGGTAGGATTATGAGCGTGAGTAACATGGTTGCGCTAGTTGCTTTAAAGGATTCTTCTATTGCATCTTTTTCTTCCCTAACCTGAGGTTCCTGAAGGCCGACTATTGTACCCCGTTGACCAAGTGGCATAGAAGCACTCTGGTCCACACAAACAATTCGATCCAAAACGTTGAAAGACTGACCCTGCACAGGTTGGACGCTACCACGGTTTAGGCCGGGCTAAAAAATGGAATATTGAAACTATAAGTAATCATTTGAAAGAAAGTAGTATTAAAAATTTGTGTTATATGGAATTCTGGCACAAATTAAATGAGTTAGACGTGATCTTGGCGTTATATTTGCCTACCATGTATAGCAGATTCGCTGGAACTTTCTTGTTCTTTTTTATATCAGGCTTTGCATTTCTTTTACAGCCCAAAATGTGATTCCAAATAATTTGAATTTCATCATCATCCAAAATATCAGAAGCAAGATCCACGCGCTGCACAATATCCCGTAAGCCTAGGTTATCCAGCCACTGCTGCATAAGTCTCATTTTTCCAATAGGATCATCAGGAAAAATATCAGTTGCCTTATAACAGTCAATATTTTTATCATTTGTGGAAAGTCTGGTCAAATATCGAACAAATTCGGGAAATTCTTTGACATAATCTGCAACATAACGAGCCAAGTTATCCATAAGCAGGTCTTTTGTGAGCATAATTTATTATTTAATAATTAACGACGAACCAATGTAATACATCAGTAGAGAAATATTACCCTGAACTAATTTAATAGTTTTTGAGGAGTAATTCCATTTGCCATTCTTATTTCCCTGCTCCTTTGTAGTATACCCTCTCGCCTTTTGATTTCTTTTATTGAATTTAAGATCTAATCCTACATTAACTTTTTTGGTTTCTTGCTTCAAATGTAGATCATCCTCATTATCAGAATCGGACACTTCCGGCTGGATCGGCTGGCCATTGGTATTATCTCCCCTGGGCTTCTTAGAAAATCCTCGTTGTTTTTTCTTGGGCGATTGTCCTTTCTCTACAATTACGAAAATGCACCCTGATATTTTTGAAAATGTATACGGATCCAAGTTACACATCCTTGCTGCTTCCATTGTGGTAAAATAATGATTTTGATTCCATTTTCGTAAGACTTGATAAATATCCTGTTAATAACCCACATTCAAATATTTTTAATAGCCTTCAGATTTCGCTTCACAATTTCAATATAAAATTAAGTATAATTATTAATTATGTACATGCATACGTGCATATGCTTACGCCGCTAATTAAGCACACTAGTTACAACTTTAAAACTAAAATTACATTATTTGCTTCATTATTTAGATTTCTGTAAACGGGTGTGAAATAGTCAACCAGGACTCTAGCTTTTTTCAGATCATGCCCTTGAACAACGGCTTTGGCTCCCAGAAAGTCATGGTCCAATAAAAATACCGTGTCTCCAGGTCGATAGATATCTTGAAACGTTTTAGCTTCCCCATTAACCGTTGAGAAAACAGTCACATTCTTATCGTTTGTAATGGTTGTTTGATAAGCAAACGGCTGCTCCAAACTTGACCACTATAAATAAAAACAGGATTTTTCATTTTCCTCATCAGTAATAATATATATATACGAGGTAGCAAAAACTTTACGTCTAGTCGTTTGCAGTTGATTATAAACAAGTGTATAACTATTTTCTATCTCTCAGCATGATACACTATATTTGAAATAATAAATCTGGAATGGCGTACCAAATTATCAACAATAACTTTTCCAGCCTTATTACAATACACCTTTCTTCCTTCCATTAATTTGGCCCAGATAACTACATCGACATCTCCGAGTTTGATAGCTTTACTTGTCATATGTCTCTTCTCCAAACCCTCAACAACTCTGTCGTGCTCGGACGCCTTGTACTTGGAATCTATGAGAGAAAATAATTAATTAGCATACGAACATCAAATAAGCAAATTACTTACGTTAAAATAATTAAATTAATAGTATTAAAAATTAAAATCCCATACCCATTTTTAGCGCTCCCCCAGAACCAACTTCCACATACTTATTTTCTGAGTCAGATATCCCAGTAACTAAAGCTGGTGTTAAATGTGGCCAGTTTACCCACACTGTTTTACCAAGTAATTCTTTACCGACATTTACTGCCTTTAATTTTGGCTTGTTAATAATTACTCCTTCGTCAGATTCTTCCTCATCCGGAGTCAAGTCAAGGACCATAGATACATCTCTTGCAGTCATTTCAAATACTTTTACTTGAGCATCCATTAAATAACTCTAAAAGCAACATTTAAACATTTTTTAAACCTATATTATTACCAAAGATTAAACAAAATTCATTTTCTCAAGGCAATGATAATCTTAATACGTCAAGAATTTAGTGGCTCACATTATGCGGAATAGACTTAATGGTAGGAAACCCTTGATAAATCGTATCAAGTTTAGCCTTGGGGTGAATGCCATTGGGAAGTGTAGTAGGGTCATAATTCACTTCAAATCGTTCTTCAAGTTTGAAGTGGGTAGTCGAAAGGGGTGGGAATTTATTCCCTGGAGACTCAACTGGACCAGTATCTTCTTTAGTGTAACTGTCATTTAATCCAAGTGTTAAGAAAAAATTTAAAATAAAGATAAAAAATATCGAAAACTTTGATAATTAGTATAGTCAATAGTCGCATATATATTTGATGTTACTATCAGGTAATGCAGGGGTGAGTAAAAAATTCAGAAAGCGCATCATTTGGGAGCGCTTTGAATGAAATTAATCACCTATAAAGCAGAAGTTTTCCCCTTGAATTTCTAAACTTTTCATCCTCAGAAAGCTTCGATGCTTCAGCCTCCATAGCTACCAGGAGCTGACTTTCTTCAATGAATGGAATGAGAATGACAGCCTCCCAGTCTTGTTTTTTACCGTTTAAATCTTGTTCAAATTTTTCAGGGTAGAAATTAATTATGGGTGATTCCTCGTTGGTCATCAACCACTGCATTTAAAAGAAGTCATTATATTTATCATTATAAATCATTATTTATATAGTTTTATATCTGGAACCTGTACATAAAACCAGTTATTATTATAAAAATAGATAGGTAGTAAAAATTAATAACTTTCTCACCTGGTAACATCCAGGTAACAATTTTTTACTTTGAGAGGGAAGAACAGCAAGTAACTGCTGAAAGGGTTTAAATGGCTGTCCTTTCTCAAAGAAAATATCCATATCTTTAAAATTGCGTAGGTCAGATGCGTAAGGGGCATAATGAGCCGGGTAATACCAACACCAGGAAGACACTCCTTTGTAATAGTAGAGCAATACCCACTGCACAGCCCTAATATACTCTCTTGCTAACTGCCCCACTTCCTTACTCACTTCCTTAAATTCCATTTTGGACATGTAATAGTTTCTTTTTGACTGTACAAATTCTAAACGCAGTTCTGGTGAATCATCTTCCTCAAAAATTCCATCATGCTCCGGAAATGCTTCAAGAGCTGTTTCACCCTTTTTACTATCATCATCCGTATCAGCTGAAGATCCTACTCCAAATACGTCTTCTTCTGTTCTATTAATTAACATTTGTAATTCTGACATAGGCCCAGACTTGGACTCATTCTCTTCGTCAAATTCAATTGCTTCTTCTTTAAAGCCGTCTTTGTCATCAAACTCAAAGGCTTCCATCTAAAAATTAAAGTAACAAAACTTACAATTAAAGTAACCTTGATTACTGGTTTATTAGGCAATAATCACAATTATATCATGAACACCGTGTAAAAGAAATAATTTAAAACAATCTAAAAATTACCATCGAATCTCCTAAAACAATGTTCTTGCCCGTTTTTGAAGCCATATATTTCATATCATCGTACGACGATCGAAAATGCTCTACATCATTAACACTAATAGTTCGTAGAAATATTTCAAATCGATCTAACTGAAGTGCCCCATTCTCATTCAAATATCCTTCCATGCAGGGTAGCACATCCATATATTTAGAATATACCATAGGGAGAGCATTCGTTGTAATGTGTAAATGTGGCAAATTTGGAACGAAATCATTTCCTACCAAAATACTCATTAAAATCCAGTCATCGATAACTTTTTCGAGGTCGTAGCTACAACGGAAAAACAGAACGTATAATTATAATATAATGTAATGTTAATTAGCTAAATTCTGGATAAGAAAATGAAATGGCACAAAAAAGTGAAACATGGAAACTGTAACAATAAACTCATTTAAATTACCTCATGCGAGGATGGTCCTTAAGTGACTCTTTTAAAGGACTAAATTCCTCATCAATATAATCCCTTAGCAAGGAAAGATGTAGTAGTAAGAATGTTGTCTTTTCCGGTAAAGGTGGATGATACGTATCTTTTTTCTTATCCTTGTCTGTGGTTGAGGGCATTAAGCCTTTCTCAACATTCGAAATTTCTTGTACAATATTACTGGAAGTAGACACTGAAGTTCCTGCGGTTTGGCTTCCTTCGATTTTTACCGTACCAGAATAACTCTGTTCTGGTTTCACAAGACTTAAAGATGAAGATGCTTCACTGGGACATACCGAAGCCGATTCAGGGATTTCTGATGCATCTAGTACTTTGAACAATGAGGCATTTGACAAGTCATACAAGGTTTCTTTGGGCTTCTGATTTGGAGTTTCTGTATTCAATCCTTGTTGAGGATGATTCTGTCGCTTACGCTTTCTAACTTGGCCGAATTTAACTTCCTCTCTTTTAATAAAATATAAAGAAAAATAAAATATAAACTCCAACTGCTACATTTGTTTCAACTATTTTGTTACTTACATACTTTAAAAAGCTACGATAATATTTACCGTAAGAGGGAAAAATGAAGCTCATGTGTTGAAAGACCAAGCATGATTAAATCTGCGTCAAGCCCGTACAAGCAGTGTCTCGTCTCTGCATCATAATCAGGCTGAGAGCGTATGTGACGTATGTAGTCCATAATCTTATGCTCTCCTTCCCCAGGAACGTCATGACCCGATAAGTAGACAACAAGACCTAAAAAGAAATCAAATAGCTGGTTTAAATTATTGCAATCGCATGTTAGAAATGCTTTAATTGAAATGAATGTAACCCAGAATTAACTATCTCGAAATAAGTACTTTAATTCTCATTAATTCACAGAGAGTGCAGTAGTTTTGGTATGCTATTACTACGTAGTATGCAAGGTAAGTAGCGGTAGGTCGTAGGTACCTACCAAAAAGCTTCAAATAACTCCCGGGTACCTAGTAACTCCCGAGGTCTTTAGCATTAAATAAAATGGAGAGGATTTTGTTTTGCTATACTCTGGTTTCTAATTACTCCCGGGTTTTGGCACAAACTTAGACGCTAACTCCCGGGGAGTTATTTGAGGCTTTACGGTGCCTATAACTCTAAATATGTAAAAAAGTTTAGCAGGTAGGTACCTGCATGCATAAGTAATATAGGGGTAAAGTGTTACCTTCACGTTGCCACAGAGGATCCGTAGAAACTTTCACTTTAACAAAATATTGAAGTTGATCGTGAAGTTTAGCCATAAATTCCGTACCAGGGGTGATACAATTAGAGTCGAATCGCTCTTCACTTGGAAGTTTTTCACCTTTTTTTAAGGCCTCTGCCTCTTGGTCAAGAGCTAGTTTGGCGGACCGAAAACGCCTACCTCTTTGCTAACGACATCAAAATTGTCAAAATTAGTGAGTGATACATTAAATTTCTACTCGTTGTTTACTGAAATTCATCTCCATTCTCCAGATATTATAAGCTATTTTTAGAACGTGACTAACCTGATTCATCTTGGCACGAGGGGCAACTCCATCGATTGCCATAAAAAATACTTTCCTCGGTTTAATCATTCTAAAGAGAAAATCAATGTAACGAAATATTTCTCGGAATATTACTTCCTCAGATATGCGTAAATGAACATCATCATCATTCGGATGGGAACATGTATGAATAATTCCATTCATATCTAAATACAAATTGTCGAAATCCGGGATCTGAAATAAGAAAATAATATGATGAATGATACTACCAATTTTACTTGCACCAACGCAAAAACTCTTTAAATAATTATGAATTTATAACATAACAAGGGAAACACCACTTACTTGATACTCCCGTATCTTTTCACTGAGGCATGGATACCTTTCCGATATCCACCGATAGAACTTTGGGATACCCATATTTTGTTCGCTTATTTCTCGAAAATTCACCAGATAAATATATAAAGCTGATTACTTGAGATGGTTAATAGGACGTCGACGTTTAATATCAAAAGGTTTGAGCAGAAACTGTCTACTGGAATTTTTATTAGAGTTCCTTATTTTATTAAAGAGTTGTTTATGCAAATGTTCATTGCGTGCACTGATAATTTATATTTAAATTCCTCAATTTTGAGCTGCACAGACACCTTAAGTTAACAGGCACTAGATTCCGTAAAGAATAATGAATGATGAAATCTAACACCGGCTTGTCATTAAATTTTTTGTAATGGTGATTAATGATCCAAAACGTTTACAAACTCTGATACAGAAACACGATACGAAATTTTAGTCTACGCTTAGTGTTCAAAACTGAAATCATTTAGGAACATAATATAAATAATACTCGTCATGCATATATACACCATAACATCTGCCTTTTTGAACTAATTAAACCCTAAAAACATCGCTACTCATATACATACCCCACTAAATACAAAAGACATATTCTTCCGAAACTGTTCAGTTGGATTGCGCGCTGTATCGCGTTATCAGCAAAATAGGAAATATATCTTGTGCACGTTTCATCAACAACTACACTTTGATAAAAGAGAGCGTATAATAGGGTTGCCTTTCTGTTCAACTATTTACGCACTTAACTAAAACAACTACAAACAAGTATATTTGCAGAACTTTCCTTGTGCATGGCAAAATTATTTAAGCTCACTATTTACTTCCTTCAATCCAAAATTCTATAAACAAGAACAAGCCTTTTCAACATTTTTATATAAATCCCATTTAACCACCTTATCAAAAATTATTATTAGTTGTACAACCGACGTCATCATAATTTAAAGCTAATTTCTGACATAAACTACCTGCACTACTAGCAACTTGTACTTGATGAATGAAATTATCAGCTGCATGTGCACGCACAGTGCACATGCAGTACTTACATACTGAATGTACAATCCTCATCACTACATTGGTTGCTGATCATCTGTAACTTCTAAATCCATTTAATTTTAACTTTCTTAAATTCCCTACAGAAAGATGTAAAAAATAAAATCTCTAAAATTGCAAAATATTAAAATGGAAATCGAAATATTTGGAGCTAAAAATTATTCTTGCCTTAAATATTTTATATACTATTTTATATACTACTAGACACCAAAAGTACTGTCAACTGTACTGTCTCAGAGAGGGCAAAATTTTCAAACAAAGGTACCCCCTATTTGATCTTTAAATTGTGCGGGTCGGTATTCTCAAATCTTATCGCAATGGCCATCCATATCTTTGAAATTTTGAAATAATACAAATCAGAAGTTTTGTTTAGCATAATTATATGATAACAAAGGAAACTTGATAATCGAGTAAGTGCATGGAACTTCACAACAAGGAATTAATAGATCAGCCGTTGATTTTGTTGACTGTTGGTAAGCCAATTGCAGCTGTCATGTGTTAAGTCACAGGGAATGCCATAATTATACTAAAAAGTACACCCTAATGCCTTAAAGGTAGCCACTACAGATCATTTCAACTTTGAACTTAGTTAGGCATAATGAAGAATGTTACGAATTATAGGAATCAAATTAATCAATGGATTTGTTATTTATAGAAATTTCACTAACTCACAATGGAATTATGACTGATACCGTGGAAAATGTACAGTTAATGAATAAAGCAACTTTCACTTACCAAAAACGCCAAAAGTTGAACTATCAAATGTTGAATGCTGATTGTTTTTTGGAAATCTGAATTAACATGGGATGTTTTTGACAATCACGTCCGTCATCAATTGTCAATTGCAGCTAAAAGTTGTCGAGAATTAATTTCACTACCTTTTATTGTTATTTACTCATAAACATCAAAATGTCGACTACGATTCTTCAAAGAGGAAAAGAACTGAACTTATTCAACATGCAGGAATATAAAATTCTGAGACACTCAAAATAATTGTGCTAATCAAACTCTGCCCTCGAAAGGTGAATGTAGTAAAAAAGATGGCATAAAACGAGATTGACGTTATACTTTATACACTGTATTATTACGCTTGGTATACTATAAACCTAGCAAATGACAAATGATAACAAGCTTTGCTTTTACTGCTGATTATTTAAATGATTCTATCGCTCATAATTATTATATATTTGCACTATGAATTTTGCGAAATATAAGTATTTTTTTAATCCAACTTTTACAAATAAATTTAGTTCTAAACTAAAATAGCTGAATAGTACAAATGGAGTAAAAGAATTAGGTACGTGAGCTGAATGAATGCTGAATTTGAACTGCCTGTCACTCAGAATTTAGTTACATCAAAAGTGCAAATAAGCTTCCACCTCCAACCCAACCATAACTTTCTTTCTACTAATAACTTTCAGTTTGCGCTTTGGCAAACTATGTTTATTACGTTGCTATAATCCTTTCCCTTCGCTTCTAGACTTGTACTGTGATAAAAGCAGCCACCACAGACCAGTACCAGCAGAAGTGCGGATAAAAAAAAGGTGATCAGAACCAAGACCCTCACACTCTAAATACACAGGGAGTTTGTAAAAACTACGTTACGAAAAAATCAGAGATTTTGAACCCCTACTCCCCCTATTTTGGTGTGTGCACACATTAAAAATGTTGCAGGATTGGGCGCTACTCCACTCATCTGCATAACGTAATTGTTGCAAGGTTCCGTCAAAAAAGTGTAGCATATTATAGTGCTCTTTTTAGTAGGAAATAGGAAACTAAATCATGAATTTTTTTCTGTCTCTATTTTGGTTTTTTGGTGGACGTGGACGGTGGACGGCGCTTTCTCCCGTTCATTTAGCATAATAGCGCCAAACCGCAAAGGTGCCAATGCTTTTCACAGTAAGATATAGAATAAAAGACTCGGTAGTAATAAAGGTACAGGTAAATGATCGACGGTTTTATTTCAAGCCCTTGCATAACTAATGTAGAGACAAATACCTCAAAGTGGGTTCTTTTTTTACGTCTTTGTCTTCAATTTACCAAAGTGTAAGGGTTTAGTGGGTCCTAAAATGACATGATAGAACTACGTCCTCCATGGAAAACCCCAAATCTATTATGCATGTTAAATAGTTTCAGAGGCTCAATAAAGGATACTTGCTGTATTGTAGCCGTATTTGCCGTATAATCTGCCGTTTAGTCTAGGGATCGTCCATAAATGATGTCATAGATGACATAGTTTTTATGATAAACCCAGCCACCCTAACAATATAAAATGACAACTTTTTAACATTACCTTAAATGGAGAGGTTTTTGGAATTCACCCACCTAGATAATGACATCATTTACGGACGAGTTCTTAGTCGAGGATCTCGTGTGACGTAATTGCAGAGCAGAGGGAACAAATCTTGACGATGGACGAAGTGTCATCTAGTGACGCTCTGACTTGGTTACAAAATGTAGCCGCCACCTCTGAAGTCTCAAGTCTGGTACATTTTTCCATGTAGAATCAAGAATGTAGAGTGTAGCGGCTAAAAAGTATTGTATGGGCATGTATAGGCAAGCCCGGGTCTCCAGCTTTAGTATGTACATCAATGATAATTTACGGGGAATTGTTTTATTCAGTTCCCAACGAATGCAATGCATTGCAATGCAACCTGCAATCCATTTTTCATGATCTTGTGTCGTCCACTCAGCATGCCATTACAGAGTCAGTCTTCACCACTCACAAGTTTGCCGTCACCGCTTCATCAAGTAAATACCGCGCGTTCAATGTGCTCCCTTAGAATTATCAATTATCATTTAAGAAAATTGTAATTGCTTCCAAAAATTCATTGAGAATTTGAGAATTACCAAAAAGTCCTGTGGGAGTTGGAACGCGTCGAGGGTTTTATTCGTCGTCTCTTCTTTCAAAGCGTAAGCAGGTAATTATTTTGAATTGTTTTATGTATTATACTGAACTGCATTATTGGATGTCTAATCGAAATCGAGACGCGGGTGTTCGATTATTTCCTTTCTGTCTTGATCTATTCTGTAGTGTACTTATTTATATTGCGACAGCACCTTTACCTTCGAGTTATTAAGATAGGGAAGAATTCGGTATCGGGGGTTTTCATTTAGACCGTTAAGCTCGCGGTACATGGCAGTATAGTTAATATTCGTGGGTAAAGGTAATGTAATAAGCGTCTTTGTCTATTACTTACCTTGTTTCTCTCTAAAGGGACACTGACTGCTGACTGTCTAACTGTTGACTGTGACATGAATGTCAAATGTATGACCATTGCATTCACTATAGACTCTTAAAGTTGAGAGTAGGGCTGCCAAAAAACTGATAACTCAATTCTAAATGTATGCATTGTGTTATGAATTTATCTACAAAATCTCATGGGAGAGTTACTTAAATAAATATTAACATCCTAACTTCTGCTCTTTCTTCCTGCATATCCCTTTTGAAATTAGAGTTTTTATAAATGTAAAATAGGTTGCTTGAATTGCAATTTAAGAATGCCCGGCAGTTGGCAGTGGAAATTGATGTTCCTTTTTGCGTTATGAAGGTTGGTTTATTCCTGTTTGGTATTCCCAATATCCCAATCTTCACGGTTGACGGTCAACGGTGCAGTCAGACGGTCAACGGTGGTCAGTCATCAGTGCCGTTAGTGATGTAGTACTTTGCGCAAGTTTTATCCCTACGATTATTTCCTAGATGCCATAAGTCGGTGTATGCTCAAAGATAGTGCCTTCCTTTTCGCTCACATAATTTAATGAAAATATATAATGCTTCCAATTTAGCGCCTTGAAATAACCGAAAAATGGGAGCATACTTGTCGAAGCCGATTACAAAGAAGGAAACTGAGGAGGGGGAAGGAAACCGTATTGCATATGGAGCGTCATCCATGCAAGGGTGGAGAGTCTCGCAAGAGGTGAGTAATCACAATTTTAAAATTTTATAAAAAATATAGAATACTTCGAGAAGATTATAATATACACAATAATTGCATCTTAAACCGGTGAGTTCTTTAATCTCGCGGCTTTGCTCGATTTTATGATCAAGAATGTCTGAATACTCTGAATACATAATTTATTTTATAATTATAGGACGCCCACAATTGCGTGACAGATTTAGACCAGAACGCATCGTTATTTGCTGTCTATGATGGTCACGGCGGGGCAGAAGTAGCAATTTATTTGGCCCGGCATTTTCCCCAGTTTCTTAAGCAGACAGAGGCGTACAAGAATGGAAATTGGCAAGATGCATTGCACGAAGCCTACGTCAAGGTTGATGCTCAAATAAAATCTGCAGAAACAATACAAGAAATACAACGAATTGCCAAAAAAGAAGCTGGGGATGATGAAGGGAATATTGCAGACTTTGAGGAAGAGAATGTTGGACAACTATACGCAGAAGCTACAATGCCCATTGAAGCTCTCATGGCCAAATACAAAGGGGTTGCCGCAGCGGTTGCGGCTAGAGCCACCGCCAGCTTTTTCCCATCAAAGGAAAAGGAGGAAGCGGACAGTGAAAGACCGGGCTCTTCTAAATCTGTTTCGCCGACAAAATCTGCTTCTCCCTCTACTGCCCCTGCTGAAGCTGCATCATCCTCTAGTAGTGGCGGAGCAGGCTCTAGCTCAGTCTCCGTTGAACAGCCTGGAAGTAGCAGTATCGACGTAGAAGCTGATGAACCCATGTCGTCAACATCTGCTGCTCCTCAAAAAGCTGACAATGATGATGAGCCTGAGTGTAGTAGTAGCTCCTCTAAAACTATTACAAGTTTGGGCCCCAGTCAGATTGATATTGGCAATGCAGCCGAAGCTGTGAAAGAAGCAAATGAAGTCTCCCCTCCAGAACCTCCACATGAAAATGAAAGCAGTAACACCAGTAATGGAGATGTTGAGCCTTCTTCAAGCACAAATGAGGTTGATTCGGTGGTAGAAGACAGTGATGTAAGAGAAAATGAAAGGGCTGGCTCAACTTCATCAGACGTGAAAGTCAATGGTATTGAAGAAAGTGTAGAGCCAGATTCTACGGATGAGCCAGAATCAGCAGTAAAAGTTTCTCCGTCTTCTGCTGCAGCAAATGTTAATGGTAGTAGGGAGGCTGTCTCGACTGAAACTAATGGGGAAGCTGAAGTTGTAGCAGATTCTACACAGTCCGAAAATAATGTAAATATTTCTAATGAATCTCCAAAAAAGAAAGGTAAAGGAAAGACCCATCCTGTGCCTGTTATTATACCACCTATCCAACCTCCCACACGATCTTCCGCTAGAAGGAAAGCTGTGAATGAAGATAAGGTGTACAAAGAATTTATTAATGAAGAGTCGGCCTCCAGTGAATCCGATGATGATCCAGCCCTCAAGACTTTTATGAATGAACATGATAGTGATTCGGATGAAGACGCTGATGAAAATGTTGAACTCGTCGGAAATTCCTCATCATCAGAGAATGGCGACGATGATGAAGATGATGATATGGAGGAAGGGGATGATGAAGACGACGACGAAGAAGATGAGGATGAAGAAACTGATGATAACCAACTTCTAAATGAAATGCAAGAACCGGGCTACGACTCAGGGTGTACAGCTGTTGTAGCTTTTATGAAATGGGAGGGTGATAAACTTGGTCTGTGGGTTGCAAATGCTGGAGATTCCAGGTAATTTGTTATTCCGCTGTAAAAACTTGTAATTGTATGATGTCTGCTGCCCTAAAACTAGCACCAAAATAAGTATTGATTGTTAGACACTTATAAAATTTTTGTTAAATAATTTTTAAATTTAGGTGCGTTGTAAGTCGTGGAGGGAAAGCATTAGAAATGTCTCAGGATCACAAACCAGAAGATGAAATTGAGGCGAGACGAATTATTAAAGCGGGTGGTAAAGTTACTCAGGATGGTCGTGTGAATGGTGGTCTGAATTTAAGTCGCGCCATTGGTGATCACTCATACAAGCAGAATAAGACTTTACCTGCCGAGGAGCAAATGATAACACCTGTTCCAGACGTTCGTCATGAAATATTAGATCCCTCGACTGATGAATTTCTAATCCTTGCTTGTGATGGTGTTTGGAACTCTATGTCATCTCAAGAAGTTGTTGATTTTGTTGCTCTGCTACTCAATAAGAATGTCAAGGTATCTACTATATGTGAAGAGGTAAATACTAATATCGAAACTTTTGTCAATTGTAATTCAATATACGCTGAAAGGTTTACAGTATTTTACAGAGTTTCACGTAAATAATTAATGGGATTTACTTTAGCTTTTTGATGCCTGCTTGGCTCAAGACACAACTGGGGATGGGACTGGGTGTGATAATATGACGGCAATTATCGTCAAACTTCCTAAATTACAAGGGTCAGACGCACAAACTAAAGAATCTTCGTCATTACCCGTAGCAGCTGAAAATAACGAGCAAAACAAGCGACGACTGAGTACCTCTGAAGCAGAAGCAGAAGAATCCAAGAGACTTAAAATAGAAGAATCCAATTAAACTGTAATGAACTTAGATGCGTCTGCTGTTTTAATTATTTTATTTAATATTATAAAATTTAGTTTTAATTTTAATATTAAGTCTCAGTAATAAACTCTTTTACTTTTTCTTCAGTATACAATACACATCATAGTATGGGAGATACATACGTAATTGCTCCAACTATTGCAATCACTCCTTTACTTCAACAAAGAATTCATAGTTTGTAAGAATGAGTATTTTATTATTTGTGATTTATTCCGTGCTTATTTTTGAGGTATATCATCAAAATCGTACATAAAGAAATAATTATTTAAAAAAAACTGCAAAGGCAGGAAGAATGTTTTGGATATATTTTTCAGGTAATTAAAAAATGTTTCTACTTGTAATTTAAATTTTACTTTTGCCGAAAGTGAGACAAGAGTTGGTTTCAGTAAGGAAACATTAGTGGTTATTGAAACTTTTTGTCGCGCGTTTGTTTGTGTCAAAGTAAAGAGGTGAGAATATCTACATACGAATGTGAATGTGTGTGAGTAATAAGGAACGACTGAGATGGAATGGAGTATTTGATTCTTTATACATTAATTGTTACAACTTAGACTTCGAAAATCAATTTGTGTATTATAAGTATAATAATATAAAATAAAGAACTGCGAAACCTCAAAAATGTTTTAGGTTTAAATTTAAAAATAAAAGGTCTTTGTACTTATTCAAAAATATTTATTAGACGGATTAGCATAATATGTCTGTACAATGTGTTACGACGCGCGACGGTTACATTTTTTTTTTCAAAAAGTATTGCTTGCGCATTTATTTCTTAGCACGAGTCGTATGCATTAAAATTGAACTGATAACTGCCCGATGATTTAGAATGTAAACACTAAAATTGTCCTAATTGTGTAATCAGTCTGGCACTTTGAGTCAATTTTGAACGTGTGAAGTTCAAATTTGAATGACCAGTACTTTTGCAAAACGATCATTTTTGATCGTGAGGCGGTCAAAAATGAACGTTTAACGTTCAATTTTGATGG
>JAQFZE010000680.1:0-23498 GCA_034695245.1 Dicyrtomina saundersi | reverse complement strand
GCTGTAGTGGTAAATAATTATTACTAGTAGTCTGTAAAATAAATACTACTAATGAAGTTCCAATGTACGAATGTATTATGCACGAAAAAAGTTTCACGTAGTCTAGTCAACTAACAACTGCAACCAATTCACGGTATGCCTCTCAATTCCTTATCACAAAACTAACACAGACGACATCCGTAAAAATGCTTCTCACAAATTTATTATCATATACAAAATATAATACTTAATAATTCCTATGAGCGTCCTCCTTCTTCTGGACGTGACTCCTCGTGCATTTTAATAACATTATAATTTAATGAATTTGGAAACATCTAGGCTGCCGTTAGTTTTGGAAGTCAGCTAGCTCGTACCTTCGGTGATACTTTCAGTGGACTCCTCAACCGTCCAGGGGGTGAATCTGGTGGAAACAATGCCAGTCCATTGGCTCAACTTAGTCAACTTATCTCAGGTCTGAGTAGCGGAGCCCGAGGTGCCAACGGCGGTGGTGGGTACGGAGGAAGCGGCTCAGGTGCTTCCGCTGGTCAACTTCTTGGTGGAGTTGGAAATGTAAACTAATTATAAATAAATCCAAATTTTACAAAACGTTTTCTAAAATATATGAAAATATTCCCATGATATAAATAATTAAAAATGCAAAATATCTATGCGAATGCTATGTACATAATAGCAATTTATTGAAGTTGTAGGGTGGAAAGTATAGAAAGTTACTCATTGTGTTTTTACATCCTTTTTGATTTTCAGTTTGCTCAAACTTTAATAAATGCTAAATTAAACTTGTTGAATGGACTCTTGTCACCTTTTACCGGAGGACGTCCTCTCCTCAATTTCGGTAGCCGAGGAGGGAGCTCATCATCTTCCTCATCTTTCTCAGAGCCTAATTTCAGAATCTCGATCGCCTCTGCATCTACCCCAAGCAGCATCACCGTCTCTAGCCCATCCGACTCATCAACATCCAAAAGCAATGGCCCAGTAGGTGTCTCTTCCCCAATTATTTCCAACCCTTAACTAATTTACACAATTTTTAACTTAAATGCTCTTTCCTGCTCAATATTTTCCACATCTTTCCAACTCTTTCACACATTTATTCTCTTCCTTTATTTCATTTCCTTCATCTTTTTTTGCGTGTTTCTATTTCAAAATAATATCACACACAAACCTCTATGAAATTATATTAGTTTTTATTAATCTAAAAATGTTCTCGTGTACAAAAAAAAAGAAACCCAAACATAGGCTCCTTCCATTTACTATCAAAAGCCAAAATTCTTCCAAATTCAGACAAAGAAAGCAGAGTACATTATGAACTACCTACCTACTTATGTTGTAGGAGAAAGTTATACAAAATTATAATTGTCTTATAGGTCCTATATCCTGTAGTAGTTGCTCATATCCGTATACAAGGAGTATTTCACTGTATTGTGCGACGATACAGTTTTCAGAGTATTAATTAATGAAATTGAAACAGTTTACGACGTTACATTTTTGGCTTATTTGACTAGATAATGGTTTTATAGTGGTGGTTCAAAAACAAAGCACCTCATGACTTCAATTACCAAAACCGAAATCAAAAAGAAAGATAAAGATTTAATTCCCTCCTCTTCTCTCATTCCCAGTCCCAGTATACACTATATAATATTTGAGTTTGAAAGAGTCGTTGGAGTCGTTTTATTTTATTTTTTTCAAATTAAGTTAAACGTGACAACAAATCAAAAATGGAAACTAAGTTCTCTCAGTTTCAATATTTAAAATATAGTGTCAAGTCCATACATATATATCGCAGTGATGAGTGATGAAAGATGAACATATCGTATGTTTTGGATGATGAATTATATATGTTGTATAATAATTATATATATATTGAAGTGTGAATCTAGAATATTATATTCCTAAACAAGAGTTTGCTTCAGTGTCAAACGGTGGTGATTATGTAGATTGTTTGCGTTTGCCTGTAAATACTATAGAATCTATATAGATGATTTTAGAGCATTAGAATGTTTCAAAGAATGAAAAAAAATAGTTTTTTTTATCAGGTAACGGGAACAATTATGTAGTATATTAAAAGTATAGTAGGCACTATATAGTCTATAGTTTGTAGCACACAGCTCTATTCGCCTTAAAAAATATGAGAAGGAAAGAAAAAAACTTTTGGACTGAGTGTATAATTCCTAATTAAAAATATATATGACTTCAAAGTTTTGTATTAATTTATATTTTTTGAACTCTTGAGAATCCTCTATAATATGAAAAATAATATGTAATTTATAATCAATTTTTACAAAATATTTTAATTTATTGCTACAAAAGCAACATGCGAATATATACTGCCTTCATTTGAGTCAGTCCACACATTTTTCTCACATTCCCTTCAACTTAATTTTATTAGTTTTTTTTTAAAATTTGCTGAGTCACAAAGTATGTAGTAAATGCGTTGTAGACTAGATTTTTGTACACTTTCATAACGACACTTCAGTCAGATACTCTGAGTTTTCCAAAACAAATCCCAAACTAATTTAATTTATTATTTTACTCAAAAGAATTAAATTAATGGTAATTTCTTGTGCGTGTCACATTGTTCAGATTGCTAATAGAAAAGAATCGTATAGGTATACTTTATAATTCATACATGTAAATCCCAATATTTGACTACCTATCTACCTTAAATATATATTAATTCTTCTAGACCTATGGAATCACTATCGTCTATCCTAATCGTAGCACCACTATATAGCTATTTTATGCATCACCGTTTTGTTTGCTTTGTTGTATTTGTATTTGAAATGTGAATAATTTAAATTGAATCTGAATATGCGTATATTTGTACCTTTAAAAACGTATTTATAGTTTATTCTAGTTAAATGAGTAGTGACTTTTAAATTTAGGGGAAAGAAATTACATTATGTAGTGTGTAATTATAAGATAAGTATTAATTAAGGACCATATGAAACCTTGATTTTACTAGCTATTTAAACAGTGGTTAGCTATATAGCTATAGCGGAGTTCTAACACGCTAACCCCAGTAAGGCGAGCTATATACATAGTTAAAGTTAACCACTCTGTTGAAGTCGCTAGGGAAATCAATGTCAAAAAGAAGAACCTTCTTGACTGAAGATTCCGCTCCATTGGGGAGATGTGAGGGCTATTTGATAGAAAAAATACTTTTGCTGGTTATTTGTTAAAAGTTGAGAATAATTATAAATTCTCTCATTTAACTTTGATCAAAATTAGTTGAAAGTATAGTAATTGGGAAATTGAAACTAATGTATGTATATATATAAATTTAAATTGATGATTTCTTGTATGTGAAATATGTAAATGAGAATGAAGAATGGGAACATATTATACATAGAATCATAGAATAATGTTCGAAAGGTAAATGTATTTTTTTTTGGTGGAAAAACTTAATTTCTCCTTGGAGTCTATTTTACACGGTACGGCCATAATAGTAATTTGGGTCCTTCTATAGATTTTAGTTTCAGAGCAATCAATGTCATTGAATTGAAGCTGTACATGATTATACTACGTAAATTTGAGTAACTGATATATATTATGTGAAGTTTGTAAACTATATACAAATGTGTCTGTAGTTGATTCTTTCCCCTTTATTGTGTGTACATATTTTTTTTTAGGAAGAATGTTCTAAATGCGGAGTATATGAGTGTAATTTTTTTTAAGCATATAATAATGAGTTGGGATTTATAATCTTATATTGATTGTTAAAGTTGATTAACACAGTTGTCTGCCACAAGCAGAAAGATCCCTATACATGAGCTCAATCAATCAAGTATTTTTGTAATATTAAAATAATCGCGTCAATAAACATCGCTTGAGGGGAGACAGAAGCTGTAACATATAAACATATTATATTTGGCCACAATTTTTTTTATTATGAATCATTTCAAACAATTCAAATAAACTCCAGAATTACAGGGTCTTTGTATTTGTAGACATTTAAATATTCTGTATTCTCCAAAAACACAAGTCAAGACACCATTTATACTTATACTCTATCTATCTTACAACATCTTCTGTAATCTGCCTTTGATTGGTATGCAATTATATACAAATTCATTCTTTGCTTTTGCTTTTTTGTTCTCAAGCAGCTTTTAATTATTCTATAAAGTAAATGTGACTTTATTCTCTATTGCTTTTATCATAGATTGTCTGGTAACGCTTTTATGAAAACTCTGAAAATTGTGTAAATATTGTGTGAAGAATGAGTGAGTGTAATTTGTACATATCAACTTACGAACTTACGGTTTATATGTATATTATCGTCGCATATAGCATTGAGCCTTTTGTACTTGCGCAGTAGAACTTGACGTTACTTTTAACACTACTCTGTGATACAAATTTTTGAACAATTTTTAACGGTCAGGCTCAATTTTATATGCGACAATATATTACATATATCTTCTGAACTGAACTGACATGGGCGTATAAAACTAAAATTATTCCAAAGATGAAGGTGTCCCGTAACCCGTTCACAATAGATGGACAAGAAAGATTTTCTTAGCAGTTAGTGGACTAGATCCCATGAGATTTTGACAGTCTGTTTTTCCATTTCCAAATAAAGTTGATTTTTTTTTGCAGATCAAATTACTTAGGACTTGTACTTTACACTTGACTACTAATCCTAAATTCAAGATTGTGTAGGGTTGAAAGGTATTCGTGTAGGCAGTTTTAGGCTTTATATAAAATGCAGTTAAACAGTGAGGAAGATATAGGAATCCTTTACTGGGCTAAACAAATTAAAATTAAAAGTACAGATCATACAGTATGCAGATTTTAATTATTTAAAATTTTAACATCTTAGGGATGGAGATTTTAAATGAAAACATTTAGCGACCGTTGCTTCCGCTTAAGAAATGAGAAATGTCTGTTGAAAATTAAAATACAAAAAAATATGAATGAATGTGTAAGAATGTATGTGATTCTAACCTATAACCAATGACTGAGTGTGTGTATGTTAATGTTATTGCATGTAGCGCTCTCCACGGTTTTACATTTTACCGGACGCAACACCCAAGCCTGTGAAGGTTGCCGACGAATTGACAGCCTCTAATTTGATTGCTACCTTTAAGAGTGGAGTCTTCAAAGGCATCGTCGACCAATTCAACAATGACCTGAAAACCCGGATTAGTAAATTGGCAGCTCCCAGTTTGAATGCTGATCCTTTCGTCGGGGGCTACGACAACAGTGTCTCCTTTGCTCAAGCTGTCTCACCTAAGAGCTACAACGAAGCGGAAATGACAGACCAACAAGCTAGGCAACAATTGGAGCTTTTTTCAAAGATTTTACCACTTGCCTTTAATATGCCCAATGTTAACCTATAAGCTACGAGAATATAATTATTCAAAAGATTTTTTTTTAAATGTTTTTTAATGGCTTTGAAATACTATTTTCTGATTCCAACCATCGCATATTTTTAAAGTATATATTTTTCTTTTTTAAAGATTTTTTTAAAAACTTTTTTCAAGTTGTAATGTGGGCAGTAGACACTTACAATGTTTTTACTTTTTGTATCGTGTTAATGAAATGACCGATGATGGCTATCGTTACTGAATATTTACTTATCAACCTATCCACGATTTACAACAGATGACAGGATTCTGGTGCCTAGCAATTCATAAATTCTGGTTATCTCGTTTCCATTTACATAATATGTATTTTCTTAATTATTGTAAGAATGTAATTTTTGTTTGTTGCAGCTACAATCTTTTTCGAGTTGTTTTTATTTGTTTTTAGCCGACAAGTTTATGAATTATTATTTCGCTCATTCAACATTATAAATTGAATAATGGATTTATTTTACACAATAATGTTAAACCAGCTATAATGCCTAAGAATTTTCTGATATATAAACGGCCAGCCCTGCTACTTACCAAGTTAGCTTTGTTGGATAGGTCAAACTTCAAGGTTACTTTAAGCCTACTTTACAGCTGTTCGTTCAATTATTAAGAATGAATAGAGTCAAGAATAGGCGAGCTTCAAAAGACTATGAATATTACGATAATAATTTTTACGTAGGGGCGCTGATTGCAGCCAGACTTTTAAATATATATTTCTATAGATTTCCATGTAGTTGCTAATTAAAAATATATATATTTTGATATTTTTATTATTAGTCTGACACAAGTATACACATTTATAGATACGTACCTAAATATGTTATATACTTATTGTTCGAATGAATATAACCAATTGTATTGCTACATGTAATTTATAATGGACTGAATGACATTCGTGATTGTTTAAAATATGTAAGATTTAGCTAATAAAAAATTTCTTTAATTAAAAAAAAATTAATCATTTGTTTGCCGTGTGAATGAATGTGCTCTAACCAATTTACACTGAACACTGCTTTTTATAAATAGTTATGCATGCGCCGTGTAATTAATTATTGAAAATATTGCCTTGAATAGATATCGACATACAAGAGTCCACAGGGTTTCATTTTTCATCAAAAATGAGCAGGAGTAGTAATAATCGTTTTTATTTCTCGTCCTTAAGCGTTAATTTACCGATATCGTATGTACATTAGTTGCTTATCTTAAATTTCGTCACGAAAGCTTACATATTTTACAATTATTTTTGTGTATATAATAACTAATTATCAAGACTTATCAAGTCTCTGCTCGTGATGCTATTACCTTTATGTAATGTATATTCATCTTCTATAATCATATAATCATCCATTTAAAATACTTCCGACTCATGATCTATTCTAACTTACATCATAATTTATTTACTGAGTTATAGAGTAACATTAGGCATAAAAGATGTATATTTAGGTTATATACTGATAATGCATATTCTGAATACATACGTGACTTTTGCATTGGTAAAATTGCTAAGCCATACAAACTGCAACCCGTTGCTCCGCATTTCCTAGTAACATTATTAATACAAGTTACGTGATCTACTAAAAGTAAGTTACAGTAAAAAGTAGTCATTTGTCAATCTATGAGAACGGATGATCCCTAAATCAATCAGAGCTTTATTACTCCGAACTGAAAAAAAAATGACTAGTATACAATAATATAAACGTAACAATGACAATTTGACAAATCATATTATAAATATATGTGGTAGCCATTACTTACTCAAACTCAACAAATATGGAACAAAATTGGCACTCAAAAAGTATAATTATTACAGCATATTGTAGTATATAATGGTTTTGTCTCCAGTGGTTCATTCCTATTCTGAATAAACTAGGATTCCGAATCCAACATACGCTTCGTTCAATTTGCTATAGAATTAAAATTAAAACGATAATACCTCACTCATATCATGAGAACAGAGAAAGCTCGACATAATCTTGCTTAATTCCATTTGCTCTTGGAGAATACAAAGATACTCAAATTACTATTAAAATAATCACTAAAATAAGAAATATAACAAAAGTGCCATCTGCTGGCTGATCAGTCCCTACATAGTAAAGTGACAGTCGATTTCACCAGAGCTACCACGTTCAAGATTTCCGTAAAACAAAAATCCGGTGGGTGAGTTATAAAATAAATGATAAATGATTTCCAAAGCCCTTTAAACTAACTAGTAAGATAACAGAAAAAACGCTATATTTCTAGTCGAAATTTGTTATAACTATAGTCAACTATACAGTTAACAGTTGCTATACAGGTACTTGATGTCTGTGGAGGGTACTCTTATTGTTAGTGAGGGTTATGATTTAATTGCATTGATGATTTTAACTATATAATATACGTTTCGTGTCACATGTCCTTCCTTTGCCAAATGTAAATACTTTAAATTATACAAACTGAATATTTCGAGATTCTACTACGTTTGCAGTTTACAAAATGAAAAAAACAAATTACGGCTAGAATCTTTCGAATTTTTACAACGAACGTGTTGTTTATAACTTTGCTTTTGAGTTTTCAGTTTTGAAAAGCGCACATACCTTACAAATGTAAACTACTCTACACTTTCTAGTTACTAGGAATGAGCTAACTATTAATGTCTTTATTTTACATACACCAATTTTAACCTTTAGGTTAGCTGTAAATCAGGAGCGTCGAAATTGAAACTTGTACAAATTCATACAGCAAATGAAAAAAGTACTAACTTCAGGAGGCTACGATTTGTCAGAACAGTCAAATCACTTCAGTATGTACGCCAAAAGGGTTTGGCTGCAAAGGAGAAAATAAAACTGACGCTATAATAAGTACTTCATGTGTGATACCATTTCAAAACAAATATTCTCTTCGGTTGTAAGTATATAATGAAAATCCACAACAGGCAACACGACTTACACGACCCATTGAAAAGTGTACTAGGGCATCCTTGCATTCTTATTTTATGATAAAAACGGTATAGAATGAATTCCACAATTACTTGATTCAATTCAAATACTATGCACTTCCCTGTATTCCCTTCACACCAAATAAAAGCACTGACTAAAAGTCGTATAACTTCGATGACGTAGTCAATTACTGTTATTTTTTAATTGCTGGGTCTGCACTCTGCAACAAATCAAAACTGGCTCATGATGTCATTCATAAATAAGATCACTTTTACACGAAAACACTGAAAAAACATAATACATACTAGGGGATCCAAACTCGAAATTGAATATCGATGTTAACCTAGTTTTCTACGTGTCATTACTGAATTCCTCTTCCGTAGAACGTAATTGCTATCTCGTTTGCATGCATAACTTGAACAGTAGGAAAGGTACCTGCCTACACAATTTAGAAAGTTACAGTTACCACTGCTCAAAAAAGAATGTGTAATAATTAATAATTAATACACATGAGTCAGATTGAGCCATGAAGACAGTGAACATCAATACATCAATCAATACGAATCGTATATAACAATATAGATAGTGATATTTATCGAGTAAAATAAATTATCGTAAATTACATACTATAAGTACTTATGTATTAATTTGTTGAGACGGGTTTTGTATAGTTTATTTCAGCACGATATTAATATGTAGTTGCATTGTATTGCTGCATTCACCCACTGCTGAACAGCAAATTTACAATATAGTATAGCATACGGCATACGACCACGTGAAGACGAGTGAGATGAGGTACTACGAGCAGAACATTTGAATGGGCACAATTGAGCAATTGATGAAATCAAAACTTGCGTATTTAGGAATGGTCTATAAGTACACAACGTAAATTGTTTAAAAACTTTGTATTCATTCACTTAGTTTTTGCTCCGGTCTTTGCATTCCTTATATGTGTTTCGTAGTTTCACGTGTTATTTATTATTAGTACAAAATTTAAGTTGAAGTTTATTCTCTATGCAGCGACGATATATAGCTATAAATCTCACTCTTCCACCAATCTGAGAAGTTCAAAATCAATAGTATTTAAAGAGAACTGGTAAGTTCAAGAAGCCCACCAAACAATCACAGATTTCAAAAAATATAGATAAATTTTCTTTCCTTACAACAACAATAAAACAATCACACTTCTCCGTCCGAGGCTAATAGGAATAACAGAATGATGAGATGAAGGAATTTTGTTAAGGAATTACTGGTGTACAAACGTGCGTCTCTATTATTCAATTGTGTGGAATTACCTAACTTTTACGCACTAAGTATACACTGACGACAATAATTAAAATTCTGCCTAGTAGGACCGCATGAAAGCCCTTAAAATCAATGTTCAGCCTCATGATTTTGGAAATCAGGAAATCACAGCATACTTAAACCCGTCCACCGTCAACACCCTTTCACATGATCCCTCAATTTCTCACTTTTTAACATTTTTAGTTTCATATTCAATATGGACAGTTGATACTGATGCACGATTGACATTCTCATCTGGTGAATGAATTTCATTTGTCATAGTGTTAGAAATGATTGAGGGATCCTGAGCTAGTGCTGGAGGTAAGGGATCAATTTCTTTTGTTGACGCTGGAATAATATTCTCTGGTTCTTGGTCTACAAAGGGAATGCTACTTGAACTTGATTTCGAGCAAGATTTAGATGTATTCCTAGTTGCGTCATTTTCGTCCTGAATTGATGAGCGATTGTCAGGGAGTTTTCCTTCTGGAGAAACCATACACATTGGATGCTGGTTCTCGTGATGACCCGCAGGGTTTTCGTTGACTGACGATCTTCTGCTTGGAGAATTAACTCCACTCTTCAAGGAGCTATCATAGTCCGCTGAATCGGCGGTTGGAGTTAATATACTTTCTCGGGGACTGGCAACAACGGCCTGAAAATTAAAAACAAATCAATTACTTCAAAGGAATGTCAAACAAGAAAAACAGAAAATGCTATAATTATTAACTTTGTTGTTTGTAATTTGTCTCCTTGATGTCAGCTTTCTTATTACAATACATCAATTGCTACTTCCATTTTACTTGGGTTAATTTTAAAAGGATATTTCAACGTGCACACTAAAATCTTAATAATTCATAATCAACACATAACCTATCAAAACGTGTAATAAACATTTGACATAAGTACACTCTATCCTATAAGGATCAGGACATATTTGGCAAGCGTGCGTGGTATACTGACAATTGCTACCCACAATAAAACCCTGGACATATGCTACCCATGTGTACACTGTGTCTCAAAGAAATAAGAACACCCATGTTTTCAAGTCTAACTAACCCCCACCAGGGTTGATTCCTGCTAGGTAATTATGTTTAGATTACACCTGTCTATTATAGGTATATAGAAACTTTGGTTGACCCGCACGGGTCACTTGGTTCCGATGCAATTAATTAAAAGTCTAAAAACGGGTCTCTCAATCAAATAAGAACATTTCACGGTTTTTCGATTCAAACCTCAGTATCTGATGAATGGATGGGTGAAAAAATTTGAAATTTTGTTTAAGTATTTTCAAGTGTGCTAGTTATAAGCACGAACATTCACGGGATCACTACACCCCAGTGGCAGGGGTCGAAAGAGGCCGACCATGTGTACATTATTATACCATAAGAGCTCCATGGAAAATCATGACTGTTTTCACTAAATCATAGCGTAAATGCGCAAATCTCAACGGATATTGACAAGATACTCTTAAACTCTATAAAACTCTCTATAAAATCATATAACATTAAATTATGACGTCACCCAAGGTCACTAAACGCACCATCATGAATGTCCTGGACAGTTCGATGGTGTGAATTCAAGGCTGACATAATGCACGTGCATACTACCTAATACGTTCACGATGTTCTTATTTTCTTATGCTATAACAATGTGACTCAAGGTGGACCTCTTTTGCCCCCTGTTACTAGGGCTGTAATTATATCGTGAACAAAGTGAATGTTCTTGCTTAGTTTTTCTAATATGTTTCCCAGTGTGTACACGAATTTTCAAGTTTATCTATCCGTTCATGAGATACCGGAGTTTGAATCGAAGACACATTTGATTGAGACACCCGTTTTTCGCTTATTAATTGCATTGGAACCAAGTGACCCGTGGGGGTCAACCAAAGTTTCTATATACCTAATAGACAGGTTAATTTAAAAATAATTATCTTGCAGGAATTACCCCTGGTGGGGGGTGGTTAGAATTGAGAACATGGGTGCTCTTATTTCATTGAGACATACTGTATAACGATACCCAAATATATTCTTTATTATAATCAGGGCTGGTTTAAATAATAACTGATGCCTTGACTATCGTAATTATTATTACCATAAATCTGAATCACTGTATGCATGTCGGTTAAGTACGATTAACAATAGTGAGTAATGTAACTGAAATCTAGATAGTGAAATGTATGCAAATTCAGCAGCTTGGAATAAAACCTCATATGTCTTTTTCTGTATTGTTACCAAATACCACGGTTATGGTGATAGTGTAGGAAAAATAATATATTTATTATTTTCCCAGCAAGTTTATATTTAAACGAGCTCATCATTAATAAATGTGTTTGGGTATCCTTTTGAGTGATCTGTAGTTATAATTTTTTTTAATATCGGGTAGCAAACGTCCTACGTTTAGTGATGGGTAGCAAATGTCCGGGAAGTAAATGTCCTGGTAGCAAATTACCTACAACCCAAGTACATTTTCTACTTCTTTTTTTGCAGAAAGAATATTTATTTATGGTAAATAGAAGAGATAAAGGCCAGATTGATACAGATTCTCCATACTGTGTTGAGTGGACATGAATAAATCAATAAGATGAGAGGCAATACTTATAATTTTCCCATGTTACCCAACATGGAAAGGAGGCATTTTATTATTCACCTATTTGTAGTAACACCCATTCAGACTCAATGGAGCAAATATCGACTCCCATGCTTATCCTTTGCTTATTCTCTGTCTATATTGGCTTGAGATGATATTAGGAAAGTATGATGACTAAGGACTAAGGACTGGAACAGGAAACAAAGTAGCTAGTAAATGAACTGAAGCAGGTCAAGTAATCGAGGTCAAGAACTGAAAACCTAATTTAATCTTTAATGATGCGTACATAGGTTTCTACTGTTCATCTGAAAGTACATAATATTATGACATATATCAAAACGTTCTCACCAGTGAAATAAGGGATGGTTTTCGTATTGATCCGCTATTTTGTTGAGATGGAAACGATGATGAGACGGAAGATTGCGGATGCTCATCCACCTGAGCTACATGATGGGCATGATGATGTAGTTCATGACTTGGTGAGTCAGTTTCCCGGGATTCTGAGGAATTCAATACATTGTCATCCATGTCTAGATGTAGAATACTTTCCTGGCTTCCCGTAAACTGCAAAAAAACCAGTAACAAATCCAATAATAATATTTGGTTTGGAGACAAGTAATTACTATCATTAGCCTTCAAAACAAACCTACAGGCGTTTATTTAATATTTGTGACCTCACATTCAAATACAATATCAAATAAATACATAATGCAATAAAATCATGGGATCCTCAAATCGGAAGTAATTTTAATTACTGCAAAGTTGTATGAGCAGTTTTTATTTATATCCTGTATAATCAAAAACAGCGCTTAAGCACAGTAATGTTCGGGTGTATAAATGGTAGGCTAAAAATTGTAATCAAATAAACCCAATTTTTGTGCCCGTTCGGAAAAATAATATAAAAAAAAGGAAATGGAAAAAACTGCGGAAACATCATTTTTACTGGGGTTATTTACTGCAAAAGAAAGTTGCACCAACGCCAACTTCCAAAAGCATAATACCATAGATAGATTCTACACACAGGAAGATCAATAAATGTAATGTAAATATTGTATATGTATTTCATACATAACACTTCTTCGATGGGTTTTTACACAGGTTTTTCTACAGATTCCTTCTTTTGGAGTTTACGTTTATATAATTTATGTTTGATCAAATACATGTGTTAAAACATTAATATTATCTACTCCTAAAAATAATTTTGAGCTAGATCAGACTTTTACTTCCGGAAGTTACACCCTACAAACTTTTCGTAAAATATGTGGTTGACTATTAATTCTGATTTCTCTGACATCTCTACCATGAATTACTGTGCATGCAGAAGATGCTCCAGCTCAATTCAAGTTAAAGTTATAATAAATCTGGTGCACTAAAGGTTCCCGACTGAACTGTCATGCCTACTTTAACGTATTTGAGTATTACCCATTTGCACAGGAGTTCCAGAATCTCTGTGGGTTACCAAACGTTGCCGAGGGCCCACTTCAAAGCAATTACTTATATAATTACATATATGTTTGTCATTTCATCTCGCCCTAGGAAGCAAAGGCGTGTAGCGGTAGCTACTTCTGCTACGTATTTCGTTGAGTCGAATTGAGAGAGACAATTGATATAGCCACGTCAGATTAATAATTTTTGAACTACAATATCTGCATTGGATCTTCTTTACTTTGCGTAGGTTAGTGTAAATTCCACAAAAATAGAATTTTCTAACCAATCGATCAATTTGGGTGGTTTTTGTATCCTCCTTTCTTGTACTTCATTTATATTTTGAATCTTTTATGTACTTCGCTCAAAATATTAGTTGTGCTCTTAGAAGATTTATACTCTGTACTAGCTTCTAGCCTAAACAAGCCAAAACATTTATGTCGGCCCTGCTTAGAAAGTTTTTCAAAAATCCCTTTAAACCTCCACGTCTAACGTAGGTACAAATATTTCAGCGCTGCCGTTTTAAGTAAGAGGATTAATAGTCAGAATACATTTATGCGTTAATGTACCTTGCTACGATGAATTATATATTACCCTTAAAAAACTAGTCGTAACTCGTAACATGGTATAATTATATGTAGATCGTAGACTGATCCTAGCTGAGGGTGCAAATCATGTTATTACCTATATTTACAACATAGCGTATAGCGGGCTTTCAAATTTCAACGATTATATATTGCATAAATAATTAAGACAAATATGGCATTAATAAAAAATAAGTCACGTTTCACGATACTATGGTAAAATTTTATTCATTTTGTTATTTTAAGCAACAACCCACAAACAGCAACATCCAGGATATTCAGGTCACAGGATGGTTCAGTACAAAAACTACAGACATTGTACTGGATGGTGCAACCGTGCACCCCTTTAAATTCGTAATTGAGTACAGCAAACATCAGACACGATGTACCATACTCAAGCTTCATAAAGCATCGAATCTCCTCCACTGGCGCAGCGGAAACGTGTTCATGCTACCACAAACAAACATAGGTACGTACACATATAGGTATATGTCTCTACCATGTTTGCACCAAAAACCCTCATGCGGTCACAAATACTTGAGATTTACACGGTCCATGGTACTGACAGAAGAGGCCAACTTCATTGTTCCAACCTCAAATTCTATTAATCAAAAGCTTAAACTATGTCTTTGTCTTTTCCAACAAGTTTTCCTTTAGCGTAAATACAATCTACATACGAGGAATATATTCTTAAGTTGTATTTACGTATATTACTAGAAGTTACAGTTTATTAATTACTGCGTAAGGTCACATAAAGCGGAAGATAAAAATATCACACATGCTTATTGTTAATTCCAAATGTTTCAAGTATAATTACCACTTACAATGAATCCATAGTACTTGAGAATATCCATTTTACACATAGGACAAGTACGATGTTCCAGTAGCCAAGGATCAACACATGTCTTATGAAATTCATGTCTGTAATTCAAAGCAAAGACAAATACTTTAAACGCTCAAAAAGTTAGTGGCTGCACAAGTATAGACATTAGGTATATGAATAGTAGAACATACGATACGAATACACTGGTTTCCTAAATACATAATCTCGCCCAAAATGTCAATCCAAATTTTATAATTACCACACTAACTTAGTTTACAGTTTGTGGTAACATAATTTACAAAATTTGCATGTATTTATAATAAATATCTTTATGATATTTAATTATATTACATGTGCATAAGCATACGTAGTTTAGTTTGTAAATACACAACCTTATAGGACGAATCATGTGGCTGGTTGCGTGTTAGGCACATCTAGGTATGCCCCACATTGTAAACTTTTATTTCTATCTTGAGAATCCATTACACTTATTTTATAAATTCATATGGGTACTAAAAAAAGCTAATGGAGAATACATACTTGCATGGAAGCGTCCTCAGGGTATCGCCCGATCGATATACTTCAATGCAGACTGCACAGCATTCACCTTCACTATTCATTTCCTATAGACAACAAATGGAGAAAACAAGTGAAAAATGAGGTCAAAATCAGTTAGGAGCACAATCAGAAGATTATTATCTCCTATAGGTTTTTCGTAGAGCTGCAATAGGAGAAACCCGAAAGAAACGTAGGTAGCTAAAAGTCGCAATTTAAGAATTACATAGTGTAGACACATCCTTACCTGAAAATAACTCACCATTAAAGCGCCTTAATGCATTTCATACCACACACTTAAGGCTTCTTTTTCATATTTTTATGAGAGACCTTGTGTGTGTGCTCTCTGACTCTGACTCAGAGGAAGGAATACAACATAACAAAAAACATAGAATCAATATTTGACTTGACATTCACTCACCTTGTCTGTAAGTTTAATATTTCTTGTCGGTATTTTGGCTAAAGCCTTCTTTGCTGCGTTGCACAACCGTTGCTGAAAAGTAAAAAGAACAAACATCTAATGTTAAGAAGAAAGCAGCACAGAGAGCTAACATGGTAATTTTAGTTTGTACTGTTTGCAGTTCACTACGTATACGTCTTTAAAATCTTTAAAAACAGGGATTGTCATACAAGCCAAGAAAGTAATTTTTACTAACAGAAACAGATCAAAAGTATAGGGTATTACGTAGGAAGCACATTCAGAGCCGTATTATTAGTGTGACACACCTATGTATAGAAACTAGGGGGCAGGTTAAGAATAATAAAGAACTTACTGCAAGTCGATCTTTGGCATGTAGGTAGCGGAATCGTTGAACATAGTAAAAGACTAACCAAGCTAAAGAAATAATCATCAGGACGATAAACGAGATCGAGACAAAGAGTACGGAAGTTCTGTAAACATGTAATATTCTTGCATTAATTATTATGCTAGCCCTGTGTGGCCTTAACCGAATATTGGCGCATGAATTGATATATTTGAAACCACAGGACTTTAGAAGTATAGAAGCATAGCCCCTCTAAAGATAAAATCTACCACGAACTAAATTAGACACACAATTATTATAGTTTACAAGCATTTTAATGGTGGAGGACTAATTGTTTTAAAATGAAAACCGAGGAAATCCAATTATGGATGTCTTCTAGCTCTTTAATTATGAAAGTCTTAGATAATAGTTTCCAAAAGATGGAGAAGAATGACGTTCTTGATGAAATGAAATAAATTTTTGAAGCTAAGTTCGTTCCATAAATGCCCAACAAAGTAGTACTACGCTGTGACTCAGGTTCGTACAAAACTGTTTTGGCCGACTCCATCCACTTCCTAGTGTTAAAGTTTTAAAGTAATTTTATTCCACCTTCACACATCATAACTTTTAATCAGTAAAATCATCTCTGCAGTATCTTTTGGCACATATTGTAAAACTTCAATTAAAATAAGATCATAGCTGGGAGCTCACTCTAACTCCTCAAAAGCAACCCGAACGTTGTATGGAAGCTGTGAATTTTAATGAAATTATAAACGCTTAGCTATGTAAACACATATTTATCCTTACTTCTAGGAGGTATATAAGTTGTATGCTTCTTGTTTTGAAGTAAATTATGTGTAATCATCATGGCAAAGAAACTTAACTCCCGACTCGCGAAGTTCACTAACGTCGCTATAGAGACTCATGTCAATCGCTTCAGGTCATATTTATGACAGTCGAAATTTCAAAGTTTTGGAACTCGCTCGGAATAATAGTAATAATTGACTGGTCGTGGGTCCAAGCGCCTCAGTTCCAAGGAAACCATACGTGATGCCCGCTTGTAAGCCTCCGGTACAATAAAATAAAATGTGAGCTTATCGTAAGACATTAGACTGAGAAGTGTTAGAGATAGAGCTAGGGTTGTTGCCCATGGGTCCCTACCAACAGAGATTAACAATCTAGTCGAGTCCACATTAGATAAACGAAGGCAGAATATCAGTAGCATGTCGAACACGAATACGAATTTGGCAAATAATGTGCCTTAATTATGGTTTTGCGTGAGCATGGAATGCAATCATTACAGACATTTACTTACTTATTCCCTTCAGAGCCTTTACAATTCCTTCCATTGTTTAAGCAAGTAAACTTACAGTTGGATTTTAAAAGATTCAACTGTATTAACTTTAAGTATGCTTGTGCTCAAAAGCAGTACTTCACATACATATGACACGAATCCGGATTCAGCCTGGATAAAGATCCAGTAATTACTTTTAGAATCACAGAGATACTTTATCAGCATGAGCGAACAAGGCTCTTTCGTGCGCTTTATTTTCGAAATAAATAAGCAAGATTTTGTAGAAAAAGCAACACAAACGTCGACAGATTATTTGAGAAAAATGATACGTTTTTGAATTACAAACATCGCTTACAGATACGTGCTCCGCGTAGCAATTTCGAGCTTATAAGAATAGGGAACGCACAAAGCTAAAAAACTGGATACTTTTGCACAGCCTGCCTACCTGTTATCCTGTACACTAACCTACTTAGGCAGTTATTGCACTGAAATAGAATGTGAGATGAATCAAGTATGAAGATGCCTACCTATTAATTCCATTATAGGGTGGCCTGGTGTCACCCACAGTAATGTACATATTTACAGTTGTTCCATTATCAACCAAGTTTGCGATTTCTTCCCCCTTCCATTTGAACGTCAGCACTCCAGGTATCGCATCTGGAAAAAAATCATAAAGATTTAATTTTAAAATCATTCCGAAAGCAAAATAAAATAAATATCACTAGTGTACAGAGGAATTTTTATTTTCTTATTAAATTCGAAATCGATAAAAATACAGCACTTGAGATGGGCACTTGCATTTGGGTAGACAATAGCATACACACCAAATGTATGATTTGCTTTGCAAAGATTATTTTTAAACAAACAGCTTGTGGAATTTCTTAATACTTATACCCTATCACTCCAAATCAGAACTCAATCTTGAAGCTACGGTACGTTATTAAATAATTTCAATTTTAACATTGTAATAATGCTGCAAATGTTTGTCTTACACTCGTGTGGTCTTGTTTTGAGATACTCCCGCTCCACTTCGTCTTTTTTTTCTCTTTTTTCATCGATGTCATATACTACCATGGCCGAAGCTTTGCTCCTCCAAGCGTTTTCTAACTTCTTTTCAAATGTACACCTACAATCAGTCAATAAAATGAACAAGTGAATATTTAGTCTTATAGTATTAAAATTAAGTTGCTCATTCCACAATAAATATGTAGCTTTAGCTTTACACAGACATAATTTTGTAAAAAAAAGGCATTATCACAGTCAACGCTTTTAGCCCTTTAGATGCATCTCGACTGATCAGTAATTACATCAAAAATTATATTTTTTTATTTCCAATGGCATGTTTTTCTGGCACGTACTTACACAGGGATTTTATACTGGTAAATGGAATACATAAACACTGGGAACAACAACAGTATACCACTGAGCTACTGATATGAACCAGGACCAGGACTAGTATTAAATAATGTTTGTTTGTAACAAAGGCTAGCTAAACGAAAACTGAATTTGCGTAACGCTGCTTACGAAACTGACCTTCAAATGTCTCGATTATAGAGACTAATTGCACAAAATCTGAAGCCACCCATAAATAACTACAAAAGGCTCGGAATAAGGCGTGTTTCAATGGCTCCGTGGTTGTGCGAAAACTTTCTCCACAATGAAAATGAATGCCAAAGATCTTATATAGTAGTCTACACAATTTAAATGATTTTTATTTGCAAAGAGCGCAAATACGTGCATTGAAGCCAAAGCATATATAACGGCATTGTACTGGTGCAGCTAAATTGATGAGTTTCTTTCCCTTGCTTTTTCTTCTCTGCCAAGGCCGTAGACTGTGTGGATCAACGTACCGCACTGTACCGCGATGTTCATACCGCACTATAGCGTTACAAATAAGTTTATTCTAACAAAAGAATTATCCCGTACGTTTTTTTTGTGCATTTACATACTATATGTGTATATAGTCTTGCGACAGCATTGCGTTCCATATTGATCTTTCCATGGAGTACATAAATCGTGTGCAAAAGTACAAAAGAAAAATACTTTACTTACTTTCCCCGCTTGATGAGGGCAATCCAGGACGTATCGTTGGGTATATTATTACCAAATGGATATTCACATCCATCGTGCTCATCTGTTCGATTTCTGGATCGGACATGAATAACAACACCGTAAGCAGATCCTACTTTTGAGTTTCCAAATTTTCCTACCTGCATTTGACACAAACATTATCCCTTTAGAATTAAGATTCTCTAATTTGCTGTTTGCAATGCGGATAAGGTATATACTAAACCATGAGTAATTAAAATCTAACTACGAGACCAGACGCTGGTGCTGATGAAATTGTTTATTGTTTTAGTTTAAGCTAACAATTTTCACGATGCGTGTTATTTATCTACACATCAAATTCACTGGGACTTGCAATAATTGTAAATCTATTAGGCTGCTTTGTATACAATCTGCAATTGACAGACTTTGGTCAGTAAAGAATATAACGCAAAATAAATATCGCATTGCAAGTAAACAATTTTATAATGACTTATTGTTAAATGTCTACCAAATTTATTTTTAACTAAAATTCGACGTCAAAGGATGTTGGAAGCTATATAAATAAAATGCTAGTACAAATACAGGAAGATATCTGTTTAAACTAACTCAAAGTAAAAATTGTTTTCACTTCAATTACCAATATATTTGTTTTTGGAAAGTTGTAAAAATTATAAAGTCGTTTCTTTTTAACACGGGCTGGTTGGCATGACGCAGCGTCTGGAACTTTCTCTTTTCCGAAACGTAAACAGGCAAGGACATAAATAATATTTTACTTTTGATACTTTATACAAGCAAGTTATTTATTTAGCATGACATTTGATCCCTCAGCCACAAATTATAAACTTTATACCTAATTAATTAGGTATGTAGGTGCGTATGTAATTTTAAAAACAAATCGAGTCTAGTAATGGAAATATACATAAGTACTTAGTTTGAATTTGAAAAACTGTCACAAAACTGTAAACATTTGCAGAAATAAATTTTAGTGAAAGTGACAAGAATGTCCTTTTAGTCACGTATATCTAATAAATATACAGATAGCTTGCCAGGTTAATTACACAACTTTAAGAGCTTCAGCATATTTCCAACTACCTACCTGCTGAACAGGAATCTAGTATTCTACTTCTTGTGCGTATTTTTAAGCACTGAGGCAATTAAAAGGATTAACTGGTTCAGTTAGATAAACTTGATTAGGTCAGTTCTGTTTATACTACACTGCGGTTATCCCTTCATATAAAAATAATTTCGTTAACCAGTGTGTATATCCTTATAGTATAATTAAACTGAACTGTTCATGTTTACAACCAATCCCAAACAGTATTTATTGTATACATTTAAAGTATTATTGAAGCGCGACTTGGTCGTCCATTAACATGAGTTCTCATTGAAATAATTTATACTCTAAACGTGCTCTTCAGAATTCGTGTAAAAAGACATACGAGGAACTGCCAATAACTACATGCTGTACTTATTGCAATAGTTAGTACTTATAATTGGAGCACAACTCTGAATTTCCGGATGTAGACATGCTACTTTAATTAAATACTTCCTGTGCTATATGTTTTAGAGCATTCTTCGGATATCACAAATATTTGGTTCGTTGGGTGGACTGATTAGATATTTGGTTGTAGTTCATTTACGTAGGTATAGGTACTTCTATTATGATAAATACAATTTCGACCTCTGAGGTTTGGTTACACATATGAAGCGCGATAAATTCTGCAGCTGAAGTCAAAGCCATAAAATTGCACATAAAATTACCTAATATAATTATAACTCGAAATAGACTGAAACTAGAGCTCGAAGAAGGTGATTTATACTCAAATAGTAAAAGTTTGCATGTAGATATATCTTCCATACGTCAAAAAATATACGTGAACGTGTTAAAACTTATCAAAGCCCTGATTAACTTTAGACAGAATCAATATGAAAAAAACTCACCTCAGACTTTTCAGTATGTACTATTTTTTTAGCTCCTTCAGTAAAGTAAGTGAGATTAATGAATGCACTGACTGGTTCGTCGCTACGATCCGAAGTCCAATCCGAGGGAGAAGCCTCCGTAAACTCTTGAACTAGAATGGCTCCGACAATAACTCCTAACAAAATTTGTATCCACGAACCCATCACTGTATTTTTTCCGACTCGGAGAGAAGTGAATTGAATCTATTTCTCAGCAGCTTCGGGTTTTGACTAGTAACAGTTATAGGTTAGGCAATGCATCAAAGGCGATTATAGGAGTTACGTATGTTCAATCGCTGGACTTTTAATTGCAATCTTGAAAGTTTTCAGCGCATCCAGTATGTACGTACTTAAGGTAAGGATACGAATATGTGCTATTCAGCACGATTGCCACTAGTAATGGAATAAGAACAGATTCATGGCTTTCCCTCACGCATCACATTTATGTTCTTTACGTGAACATTTAGCTTCTAGTCCTCGCCATGCAAATAACAGTAGGTGCACACGGGAAGTCTTTTTTTGGTCCACGAGATTTTTAGCTTATTGTAGAAAATGGAGCACTATATAGGACTGGATGGCTTATGCTTGGAATTCGTAGTGGTTATTTTGTAAAGTGTAAACCATACTTGTTTGTGCAATAGCAAACGTCACCTCCTATTTAATAATTGTATTATCACTAAAAAAAAGTATTTAAATCGAATTTCTGTTTGCTGGCAACCAACAGAGGGTACGATTTCTAGCTTTTATCGCTCTCTCCTATTAAATTCTGCCATGAGCATAGGTACAGTTTTAATTTTTATGAAGAATCAATACATTTTATACTTCAAAGTAGTAATTATTGCTATGACTTGAGAAATGTTGCACACAGGTATAGAGCCCATTAGGCACGTTCAATTCATAGAATTACTTTCTCTACAATGGAAAGCACCTTCACTTCCGTTTTTTAAAAAACTTTTAATGATCCCTCTGTTTGGGAGACTCAAATCCAAGTATTCAATCCGTACCTGTAAAGAAGAAAAAATAATTGATATCAAATTACGGCTTTTCACTCTTTTTTCATATTTTTTTTTCTCGGGTTTCATTTCAAACCACAATCCACATTAGTTATACAGCGCTTAATTTTAATAGGGACGCAAACAATAGAGCTTTGAGCTACAGATTGCAAGAGGATTAAATAATTTTTTACTCTACGATTTCAAAACCATATTTGCCAAATAAATCTCTTGAGATTGAATTCCGCTTACGTCGTAATTATGATTGAGAAACTCAATCAATGAGCAGTAAAAAACGATCGATTTAATTTTAAATAAATTTATAATATGGCGAACTGAAGATTTGTAAAGAAAATGTTAAAAGCTATTTTATTTTCAGCGTGGTTATCACTATTTGCCTGCAGATGTATCCCAGTTGGTAGTTAGTGCAAATATCAAACCAGTATTTGAATCTCACGTAGAATGTGTAGCAAAATAACGCATTAATAACACTGCACCGGAATTCAAATACCTTAGCTAGCTATTTAACTTCAACTGCTTCGAATGAGCTGCTGCTTTATTCGTTGCAATTATATCCAACATCAGAGCAGACGTTAACTGCTCGGAATTTAAATACTAATTCGATAAGATATTCCTGCGTTTTACTGAATTACTTGACAAGCTAATCTAGATTACAAAATGCCACTTCTTGATTTCTTAAGTTTTCATGGATGTCTATGAATTTTTGAAAGTCCGTTTGGCACAATTTAATAAGCCCCTCATTATTGCTTAGTTAAAAACTTACCCAATGTATATTCAATGCGTACGTTTTGCTATTATGTGACTAGCTAATTTTTACTTATACACGATGTCTTTTATATTATTCATATCGTTCTTGTCATAGGAATACGTTGTTGGTGCTGGTGAAGAAGCACTATGACCTAAGGCCATGGAATAACGTT
>JAQFZE010000679.1:0-23505 GCA_034695245.1 Dicyrtomina saundersi | reverse complement strand
CATTTCTTCACTATCGATTTTTCACTATGACTCATACAATCAATATGACTGATCTTTTACCATAGGGTACATCCATATATTATGTACACTACTTATTATAGCTACCCACCTTACATTAGCATATACATACATTATATGTGTCGTACATTTGATTTTATGCATGAACCCCTCCCACCCTCACGTCATTTATGCATGATCCCTCAGTTTCGACATTTTAAATGTCCCATTAGTGACTAATGGGAGTTTGACTAAGACTGAACAGGCTTGTAAGTCTTACTTTTTTAAGGTCATTAAAAGTAGTCCGGGCTCAATCGGTCCACTAATTACCAAGACATGACATATCCCCACCCCCCGGACCCTCCCATTATAAAGCATAGGAAAGGACAGAAATACATGTTACTCCTAAAGTACTCATCGGATTTTGATGCGGTTTCTTTTAAGTTGCATCTTATACACATATTAATCATTTTGATACATATGCAAGAGCGTAATTAGCATATAATACATCTCAAGACGCTCCCGAGCATCTTAAGCATCTCAGGAACGTCTTACCTTTAGCTTACAAAAGATCCATAGAACATCTTACCACAGCATCTCAAGTCCCCCAGAACATCTATCTTCTTACGACCAAGGCAAGGCTTTCCATCTCAAGGAGCATCCCACAATCTTATCCCAGCAACCCAAGACGCTCACCTACATCTTTCCCAGCAACCCAAGACGCTCACCTACATCTTTCCCAGCATCTCAAGACGTCCCCCAGCCACCCACGCCACCCACTCTCTAATTTGCACCTGCCCAAGCCAATTAAGGATTTACCTGATCACGAATCTGCTCAGATATACCTACTGATATATTTTCTAAATTTTCTATTGAATTAGGTCATTGTTTAAATAATTGGTTAAAAATATTTATGACGTACAGAGGGTAGTATCCCACTTGACTCTTTAAGGTGCATACCCCCCACAGGTACAATAGACGGTGGTAAGGATTTTGCAAACGTGTCAGAGTAGTGCCCATTCAAGAAAGTGAGAGATTGAGACTGAACGAGGTCTTGAAGAGGCGGCATCTCTTTTAATTGTAGCTCCTCCCTAATCAATTTGTCAGTTTTTGGAGGGTAATACAGTTTGTATCCAAAATACAATGTAAGAGTAGCAATTTCACTCTTAAGTCTGTCAAAGAAGGAAAGTTCTTTCGTTTGGTAATTACTCTGCCAGGATGGAAGCCAAAAAACTTGGTTTGAAATCCCTTGAAGGTCGTTGTCCCAAGGTACAAGAGAGGCCATACCTACGTAGTAGATTATTTTGGTGATATTGAATTTGTACGCAAGCCCAAAGATGGCTTCCCCCATTGAACTCTTGTCCAAGATGATCATGTCAAATTTTGACCTTTGAAACAGGTCATGCACCTCTGCACTTTTCAACGTGCACTTGCTCATGTTAAAGATGAAATCGAACACCCACGTGCCGCTGTCCATTCCTGAAGCGTACTTTTTGTTTGCCCGAGTTTTCAGACTCCGAACTTGAACCTCCTTTAACAAATGCTTGTTACCATCAACTAATTCCTGAATGCAAAATTCAGTGATGTTCGAATGCGGTGGGGACTCAACTTTACTTTTGAGTGGAGTGAAAAATGTGATGTTGTGCCCTCGATCAGCAAGTTTAATTACAAGCGGCTCCAAACCTGCTCGATGACTATGACTGGATAATGCATTTGTGAAAACTAAAATGTTGCCGCCCAATGCATAAGAAATATTTTGAGTAGAAATGAGAAACATCAGTAAACTAGAGAAAATTGCTGACTTGGTTAAGACATATACGAATATCATTTTGAGTAAACGATATAGCAAAGCAGCAGATCCTATAGATACAAGTATTTGAGCAGTAGTCAACTTGAGTACCAACTGGTAAAGACCACATGTAAAGGTGACTTTAAAATTATGAATTTATTTTATGATATATGTTTAAATGATTGGTTACATAATACGAACAATTGGAAATGGGACAATGCAATAGTTTGATGATTATGTCCTTTTCTAAACCATAAATTGCAAAACAAAAATATGACATATCCTTTTGTTAAGCAAAATTGAGCTTTATTTCGACTGTTACTGTGTAGGTTTAAGAACAGCTATTAAATATCGTGCTTTGATAAATTTGAATAAAAATAATATATATACCGTATATCTTCTAATATACCGCGGGTCTCTAATATAACGCGGGTCTCTAATACAACGCGGGGGGTAACCCTCTAAATTTTAATACAACGCGGGTCTCTAATACAACGCGGGTCTCCAATACAACGCGGGGGTTTGCTATGCTTTAACATTGCGCATAGGTGGTTGGAAATGCAACATTTTCAATACAACGCGGGTCTTTAATACAACGCAGGGGGTAAGCCTCTGAGTTTTAATACAACGACCCGCGTTGTATTAGAAGATATACGGTAATTAATTGGTATTTAGAATCATTTGCAATTTACGTTCTATTCTTTTCAATATATAATGTCCCGGAAGCTATTTCTATGTAATGATGACTGTTGGGTTATATTATCTAAGGCTGCTTCAGGCTGCAGAAATGCGTGATTAAATTGCCGTCTTTGCCTGCAGGCTACATTTCTTAACTCATTTGTTTTTTAAGAACCCACACAGTGTGTCTCATAATTTAAAACTCACCTCAGTTTATGTGGTTTATTTTTTTCCAAAAAGAAACATTTTATTAAGATATTTCTTTTAAGATGTCAAACAGCTATGTATTGAATAGGATTTGACTTTAATTGACCCCCAGGGGTCACGTGGTTCTTAAAAAAAATTATAAACCGAAAATCGGGTGTCTCAAAATTTTAAACTCACTTCATGGTTTTTTAAATTTAAATATCAACATCTCCTGTATGAACCCATGAAAAATTTCCAAAATTGGCATGCAAAAACTCACATTAAGAACTTATGACTAGAATTATTAACTTTAATCATAGGGTAATTGTAGCTTTGGTAGCGTTGAAGAAGACGAATTAACCTCAAGTCAACTTTCCTCTGTTTGATAACATGAAAAACAACGACTTGCATCACTAAATTCATATTTACACACGCAAATGTCAACTATTTAAAATTTAAAGAAGTTGGGCATAAGCACTATTACATTTACTACAAAACAGTGTATAAGTCAATACTCAGGTCACTCGAGGTCACGAGACATCCGGGATTGGACATTACGGAGAAACGTATAACTCTAAACCCACTCCTTCAATTCTATAGGAGATATTGCTATTTAAATTTAAAAAATACGGTGCTTCGCGCCAGATTTATCCACCGTGGACCTAAAATAGATGCTGAGCTTACAGTGAGCATAAGCTTTAACAAAACAGTAGAGCCTAGTTAACGCCTGGTCTGTTGTGGTGTAATCTGATCTGGTATGGTCTCGTCTGGTCTAGAATAGTCCGGTACGGTCCAGTCTTGTCTGATCTGGTCAGGTCAGGCCACGTCTGGTCAGGGCCGCTCTTGTATAAACCAGTCCTGTCCAGAACCATTCGTAAGGAAGGGTGATGCCAGAACGAATTACGCCGCCACGAGTGGTGCAGGGTCAAATTGGTTTAATACGAAGATTTGCAGTAGGTGTGGCCTCCATTACACTGTTATAGGAATAAATGGGCTCGGTGCGTGTAGTGCCAGTGCCGGTGCCGGTTCAGGTACGAGCCGTCTTTGTACCTGTGTATGACACAGGTACGCAGTGCACGAATTGTAACAATACGAGTTGACCCTGCACATCTGCTGTAAATTTGATTGGTGGCGCTACCTTGCATTGTACTTCAGTGGCGCGCCATTTGAAGATACAGAGTTTTCCCAGCATTGTCTGTAAATACTAAGTGCTAATATAAGTTGCATGCATAGGGGTCGTACACAAACGGTGCAGCCCATGTGCTGGGTGGGTCACTAGGAAAAAGATGACACCTCAAGTAAAATGGGTATTTACCTAATGCTGAAGATGGCGTCAAGGTAGATGGGTGGGTCAAAATTTGTGTGACGTCATTTATGTGCAGCCTATTCACCCGTTGTTGCTCTCATTCACTTCCTTGCGTTTTGACATGGGTCCATTTAACTGTTATTTGTGAAGGAATGGCTAGTACGGACAAATTGAAAAACAATATAGACCTGCTTGCTCGCATTTGTGGCCGAATAAAAGTTGTTTAAAGAAAATCAGTTTAATACTGTGACCTGTAGCGTATGGCTAACAGACGGACTGACTGACAGGCCGACGGACCGATTAGCATGACAAATTCAATAGTTGCATAAGCTAAGCATCTCGAAACTGTTTTAATGTACCTATTGGATTTGCTTAGCGGTAAGAAAATGAATTAAATTACAGCTTACACTATTTAAATAATCTAGAATACAACATACAACATACAATTTGAGTATATATGGACTAATCGTAGAACAAATACCTACATAGAATCAATATTTATTTCAAAATGTACACACACCATGATTACATAGTTTACAGTTTTCTGTTACATTTAACATTTTTATGACATTATTATGACAACAATGGGAACATATAACTACTTAAATATAAGGGTTATTTAAAATGCGGAATTCATAAGCTGTATAATCTTTTGCAGTGACTACTGTTAAATCCAAAAGCATCCATATACATACCGACACAGCGGTGTCTGTTTGTGTGAGCATTTAACTTTCGAGAAATAAATAACTACAATTGTTAACAGCTTACTATTCTAATTACAATAAATTACTGTTTTTTTTTTAATTCATGTTGAAAAATGTTTTCTGCTTTCTTTCTTATGGATACATGAGTACTAAATTAACAGTGGACTCAAATATAAATCTAAACATTTCCAGAACCATATCCTTGTCCACGTTGTACATTCCACCTATAGACACTGAAAAGCATTTAAGAGACTTTAATTGCTTCTTTAGTATAAGAGCTTCCTCAGCGGATTTAACTTTCATTTGAGATTGACCTCGAACCTTTACTTGGGGACAACTCCCTTGATATGTCAACAAACAAGTTCGCCCTGCTGTTAATCCAAGTCGCCTCCAAGTCACTAAAACGTCATTTGACTTCTCATGAACCTGACAGAGTAGGGAATATGCAACTGCCAGGAAAATAGTCAAATTAGACCCCGCAATTCCCAATCCAATGGCAATAATTCCTTGAAATTTAATTGCACCATACGCGCAAAACACCGCAAATAAAACCAAGAGTATTTTAGCAAAAGTGATTGAAACCCAGTACATATAATCTGTGTTATTAACACTCAATTGGATTGCCTTCCACATTTGTATCTTCATCTTTGGTTGCCTTAGCCGCTCACTGGTCAATCTGAACTTTTGGTCACTATAAAATTAAAAATTCTGAGTGTTGCAAAATTTTGTTTTTTTTTATACTGATTTAAATTACAGTCAATGGTATAGCTCTGCATTAAATGCACAAGAGTGTATCATATTATATACCTGAGCTCGTCCAGCAAAACTAGTTGTGATGTAATAGCTGCAAAACAGGTAAAGATGAGAACAAAAGCCGCACTATTAAGGCTATACAAAACCCAAGCTTGCAAAACTGACGAGGCAAGGACTATGGACGCCTTTGTTACTGTCAAAAAGGTCGTGGCAGCCAATGTATTCGGTTCCCCATTGGTGGGTTCCACCAAGTTTAATAGTGTTGACGACAGGTATTCATGAGAGTTTGGACGAATAATAGACATGGCCAAAAGAAACATAGCATTCAAGTTGAAGGCTATGAATGTAGACTTTAAAAACCACTCAAACAGTTTAATTAGCTTAGGTGTTCTAGCTTCTTCGGTTTGAGTGAAACGTCCTACGCAGACAAAGCCAATTTCATTATTATTATAAATCTACTGTAAAAATAACATGCGTTGTCCTACGTTGTTTTACGCTAAGTAATATTTTTATTTGACCCAACTTACGCTCACAGCAGCGAATAAATTCCAGGGTATTTTGAAAATATGCTGGGAGCTCGTTTCTTCTCAGCAAGACATTTATATGAAGCATAGGCCCATATGAATAATAAACAAGAACAAAACACATGTATATCTTGCTCTTTGTTCCCTCGTTTTCTAAGAGAAAGTAAGTTTGGCAAAAACGACCAAACAAAAAAACGTAGTAGGCAAAGAAGATGCCAACTCCCAGTTTCCAGCATCGTTGGTTTAATTTTGAAGTGATTTTTTCTGGCCGATTTTTGATGTCGTTCCATCTAAATGGATGAGCTCGTAAGTACTCTCCAAATTTAAACCCCATTTTAATCCATTTTTGAACCGAAGGTATTAAAATTTGGCCTTGTTCCATTACTTACTGCTCTTATAAGTATGGTTTACTGAATACACAAAAAAAGACCCCAAAATAATAAATGATTTTGTGAACATATATTGGGAACTGCTGCTGCTTTCATTAGTTTATTAGCAATAAAGTTGTTTTTAAAACTGTTAACAATAATGCCATATACTTGCTCTTGTAAGAAGGGTTAAATAACTAGTACCTGGGCGTCTTTGCGGGAAAGTGGAGTGGAGAGGGGTAGAGGGTGGGGAGTTTGGCTGTAATAACTTCAGTTTTTAAATTTCTGGAATAATATATACATATTGCATATTATAAGTTTTTATGAAATTTGGTTAAACTTTGAAGTATGTCTAAAAAAGAACTGAATCATGGACACTGAAAACTTAATTTTTTACAACAAAAACATTGGGTAGGTTAGTGCACCCTAGGGATTCTCTAAAACTGGCTAGCCGAGCTCAAATTGGTTTGAAAAACAGATTTTTTTCATGTGTTCCAATTTCCCTAAGCAGGTATAAATGAATTTTGAGTGTGATAAACGTGTTTACAAAACTCGCAATGTTTGTAATAAAACGTTTTGAAAATAAAAAGATTCAAAGCGACATGACACAAGAAAAACAAATAAGTAAACAGTTAATGAATTACCTTGTGGCATTTGCAATTCAAATTTCAGAAAAAAAAATTAATAAAATAACATAAAAGCACTTGTTAACTTTTCTATATAACTAAAATGCAACGAATGTTTTTACCAGCTGACGGCTGACGCGATATGAGTAGTTTTATATTTTCCGCAAATGATTTATTTTGATAACACGGAAACTGGCTCAAAATCACCAGTGAATCTGTCAAAGTGATATTCGTAATGAATATGATGAATGCGCTGCCGAGCTACGTTGCTATTTAGTGTGTTTGACGAAACTTATGTAGGTAGCATTTATTTTCAATACAAGTTAGTGCTAACACAATTCTTTCTATAACCTCAATCTTCAACTGTTAAAACCAATGCGCAAGACATTATACAGTGAACTCTCGATTAAGTCGCGTGAAAAACGTATTCTAAGCCTCACTCCTAAGCAACTCGTTGCCTTTATATTGGCCAACGGTTTTGAAAATCCGGAAACTCCACGTATATGTCAACACACTGGAGGTAACATTTCCAAGGCATAAATATTCATACTTCAGCGGCTGCCGGCAAAAAGAAAACGCGTTCAGCATGACATTACACGTGCAACACGCAATCGGAAGTAAAAATCAACGTGATTACTCACAATATGTATTAAAGTTAATAAATGAACACATTTGAAATTTTGTACTTTACTAGTAGTGGCGTTTGTGTCTACTATATGATTAGTGACCTAACTTTATAGCGGCCAAAATATTCAGGTTCCGTGAATAGTTGAATAGCCACTTATCGAGAGTCGACTGTATACTACTCGACTGGGTTGTAGAAATTGTAAAATGTGACTGTGAAATCGATATAAAAACACAATCAATAAATAAATATAGATTTTTAGGTATGTGGTGACATCAAAGCAACCAATCAACACTGTTGAACAGTTTTAAAATATTCATGGCAAATGTATGCGCTTTAAGCAATATTTTCTTTAATTGATTATTCATATAAATTCTTTTTTCTTATTCTATAAAACTAAGAGCTTTTCAGTATGGAATTTCGTGAAAACTTATTTTTATTTTTTTTTATATAATTTAAAATTCATTACATATATTCCATCCCAAAAACAAACATTTTTACAGAAGATATATAGGCATCTGACCAGAATAATATTTGAAAGCTGTGTTATAATCTAAAGCAAGAATATTTCATTAAATAATGTTTTCTACCATATAATAATACTCCTACGAGATTGAGGTACCTATATCCTTTTCCCTGTAGAAGCCAGTGTCTAGCAAAAAACAATATGTATTATTCCCTGCTGTATCTAAATGTTTTCCCAATTTTGTTGAAAGCTATATACATAATTTAGTGAATATTTGAAAGTTTAAACCGATGTTATGCTCGAGATTTTTCAAAACTAAACATAACTTTCTTTATACTACGGAGTGTGCACAATTGACGTAGTAAGCCATGGTGGGTAGGGCAGGGATTAAAGCTGCGTTTTCTTTTACATGGGCGTACATACTAAAAGGAAAGGGGTTTAAAACTTTTAATATTCGTACCAAGTATTTCATGCAATGCGCATTTCTTATATATCAGGTGGATACATAAAAATTTCGTTAAACACTATATTGCCTATATAGTATGTCCAAAGCAGTCATATTAAAAGGGAAATATTAACACTATTGAATCTACGTACTCTGGTTATTAAATTCTCTAGAGTCTATGTTGTAAGTAATTTTTATTTTTGAATATGTTTGTATTGCAAGAAGCTAACGCCTTTGCAAAAAAATCTATCGTTTCATCAGTTCATATATAGCCTCGCTTTGTGCTAGGCAGGTATCGTTTTGTCACCCCATTATTTTAATGAAAAGCTAAATATATAATTTACCTATGCACCATTGGACATTTAAGATTTCCAATATTTCCATTAATTGCCAAGTTCGACATTTAATTTGTAAAAATTTAACATTTATACTTGAAAAGTTTGACTGCGCGGTTAAGTACAAAGTATAAAAATCTTCTGGGTTTTCAAATTCCAATCAAGTTATCTACTTTCTGTTGGACCCACAGGCAGATACCAAAAGTTCACCCTAATGTGAATCTTAAGTAGGTAATAGTAGGGTTTATAAAATTATTAGGATAATTTAAATGAATAACCTAATAATAGTGACCTACATGCCGTAATTCCACCATTTAAAAACAAAAACAGAAAGTCAGTATGTCTTGCACAGGACAATCACATTCTGGTAAAAAAATACAAACTGGGTAGATTCGATTTTTTTCCAAAAGAATCCAAAACTACATAGTGAAAGCAGCGACCGCCCTATTCAAGTTAGTATTAATCGAAGTAGTCTGGTCATGTCCTGATTTTATGGTTTAGTCTGGCCCCACATCACCTTCGGACCGGATCAGACCACACCATTTCGGACCAGGAAAACTTCAGAAACAATTTACATGAGGAATCTAGCCGGAAATTTTTTGCCGGATTCTAAACTGAAATTGAATTGACTTAAAAAAAATGATTTTAATTATAATATACAACTAGTAATAATAATAATTTATTCATTCAGTCGACTTGGTGTCAGCCCATACAACATTAAGTTTTTACAAAATAGGTTATTTACAAATTGATCAAAAATTGATCAAAAATCCTTGTTAATTAATACTAAATTCAGTACAGCTGAGATAGAAATTTCAGATTCTTAGAGCCTCGTCCCAGAAGTTAAAAAGTTGACTAAATCCTTCTGCGTCGGGGTAGCAGCTGAAGATTATTCTTGTTTGTTTGTCTGGTGACTAGCTTCTTCAGAAATTTCGTCCGAGGGGTTTGTAGTGTGGGCAGTCAAGCATGATATGAAAGAGGTCTTCTACTTCTTTTCCACGTATATCACAATTCTTCTTTTCTGTGTTCTTCCATAGCTTGTTTATGCCGTTAAGGTTCTAATATACATATACCGATATACATAAAATAATTCATTAAAATAGAGCAGAAAACATAATTATCTCGCTGGCTTCCCTTAAAAAGTTTGCATATGGTCGGACCATGGAAATCTGGTCTGGTCAGTAATCCTCGCACGAGACCAAACCCGACCATATCGATCACTAATTAAGGTCAAAGAAGACAGGAACAGTTTTAAGTTGAATGCGACAAATAATTACTATCAAATTACATTTAAATACAAGAGCTCCAATTGGAATAATAATAGGTCGTGTCATTTCGGACACTTTAATCTGATGCTTCTAAAATCAATTAGATGTATTGTTTCTATAATACACATTTTAAAATCATATTTTAAAATTACCACTAGCAAATTTATTCTTTCAAAAATCTGACTTAGCGAGTCAAAATGCACATTCGCATCATGTTCTTAAGCAAATCTACTTTTTTTCACATGCTCTTTAAAAGAATATATATATGGAGCCGATTCGGCGGAATCACTTGTGACCCCTCCCTCGTTAATATATTATGGTTTAAGTCAGAGAAGTATATTCTCTTGAATGATTTATGATTGACATTGTTATGTATTTGATTAACTAATAGTGCAACCGACGGATACGTTGGTGTCCTGAACCTGACTGTCCAAACGCAGTTCGTTTCGATGTCGAGTACTAAAGTGATTCTACCGGGCTTCAGGTGAAGTGTTGTTGTAGCTTTCGTTTTTGTTTTCAGTGTGGCCAGTCGTGGCATGACCTCGTGGAGTGTTCCTGGCTCAAAAATTGACTCAGAAAAATAGTTGGCGATGCTTGGACTTCCCATTTGATTGCTGCTAATACGAAGGATTGCCCCAGGTGCAGTACTGCTATCGAAAGAACGGAGGCTGTAATTTCATGGTGTGCTCTAAACCAAGCTATAGGGTATCATTCTGCTCGGTATGTTTGGGTTATTGGGGAATAGAAATGGAAAAGTAAAAATTCGATATTTATATTTTGCTATGTAATTAATTCATATATTTAATTTATTTGGATTTTAAAGCAGCATCGATATACAAACAGCATTAAATTCTGTATAGGTAAAATTCTTTGCCAATGGACACGCCTGCGACCGCTTTAACGAATTAGCAGAGCAGAATGCAAAACAAAACGCTGATGGATCTCCATCGTTATTTATTTTATGTTGACCGCTGCAAGAATCACAAAATAAGTTTAAATTTAAGAAAATTGGATGCTTCGGCGAGTGCAATAATTGACATGCATCAGCAGCACAACATTTCCTACACGGATGACGGAAGCTCGGATTTTGAAAAAGTTCAGTAATTTAAAATGTTGACAAAATATATTTACAAAAAGTTGTGTTACGCAGACAGCAAATGTCCCTGTAATTTATCTTTAAAAGCCATGTGTATTGCTAATTATTCATTAATACAACAATTTTTGTTTTTCCAGGCAGCAGTTGTTTTATGTCAGTGTCGGGTAATTCTCATGTACTCGTACATATTTGCCTAATTTGTCCTTAAAAATAACCAGTCTCTCATTTTTGAGGACAACCAACGAACCAACATGATTTGGAGTCTGCAACGGAAAAACTGTCTGGGCTCCTCGAGTGCAATATCTCTAAAAATATTTCGGTCATGAAGCAGAAGGTAATTGATACTTCAACATTCATGATTGTCCGTACCAATAACGTCATTTTGGGACGATTCCTTACACCATATCGATGCTTGACTAAATCAGTCGTATAATATGCTTGTTGTAATTTCCACCTAGGTTAATAATACTTATCAGTATTGCGAAATTCGGCGTAAGGTCCTCCTTGATCACGTTTGAGAAGGCTATAAAGAAGGCTTGTTGACTTGCAACGAATTCTGAAGGGAAACTTTGTAGTACAAATCTTAACTACTGTACCTCCTGGTCATAAAGCTTGAAGCAATGGAGCTGTACAAATTATTCAATGGTCTGCTACTATAAAGTTGTATTTTCTAATTTTTATTTAGGACATTTTTTAACTGCATGCCGCGTACATCCGTATATGGCTTATTGATAGTGGGGGGTCCTGCATAAATTACGTCATTTGGTAATAGTGCAATTCTCAAAAATGTTCGAGCTATGCTGCATACATTCGTATATGGCCTGTTGACGGTAGGGGAGCTTCTATAAATATTATAACACTTTTTAGTTATACTTAAATTATCTTGCTCCACGTTGAAGCTCAGCATCTACTTCGGGTCCCCGGTCGACAAATCCGGCGCTTCCGAGTTTTCAGACTCCGAACTTGAACCTCTTTTACCAAATGCTTATTACCATTTACCATCCACTAATTCCTGTATGCAAAATTCAGTGATGTTTGGATGCGGTAGGGAATTAATTTGTGGGGTGCCCTCGATCAGCAAGTTTAATTACAAGCGGCTCCAAACCTGCTCGATGACTGTGACCGGATAATGCATTTGTAAAAACTAAAATGTTGCTGCCCAATGTACGGGAAATATAGTGAGTGAAAAGTGAAAATGAGGAAAATAATCAGTAAACTTGAGGACATTGCTTGAAAAATTACGGTCTTGGTTGTGTAATGTACGAATATCATTTTAAGTACACGATAGCACAGTGGCAGATCCTATTGAGGGCAATATTTGAGCAGAAGCCAAATTTCAAACCAATTGGCACAGACGACATGTAATAAGGTGTCTTGCAAATTATGAATTTATTTCATTATTATTTGCAAATAATAAAATAATAAAATTACAATATTACGAATAATTGCGTAAGTACAATGGTTTAGCAAAACTTTGCTTTCGTAAACTATAAATTGCAACACAAATAAAACCTTCATTTTTTTGTTTTTGAAGTGATGGTTAGCTCTAGTTTGACTTTAATGGTTTCAGTTTACGTACGGCCAATATATATATATATCACACTTCGATAAACTCTATTGGAAATAAAAAAAAAACAATTGTAAGACATATTCCTCCACTAATAATAATGTTGTGCCTTTTCATTGTAATCTGCAAAAGGTGTAAAGGCGTAGGGTATAATTTAAATAGCTACTAAACACAGTAGTTTTGTTGGAATAAGCAGTACATATGTAACTTAATGTTTTATTAAATATTATAGTAGTGTACTTATAGTGCCTTATTTAATTTTAATAAATTTAGTATGCTTTAATTAAATAGGCTATATTGCAAAAACTTTCCGAAAATCGTGATTGTTGTAATTCGAAAACACTTAATTGTAGTAAATTGTGTTTGTCGTAAAATAAAGTGTTTAGAAGTTTAGACTTTAGACCCATTTAAAAAAAACATTTTATTGATTGGCAATCTATCTACGAGCGTCTGTTAGGATCACAAACTACAACAGATCTGCATACGCCATAATCTAAAGTATGGCAGTACATGCATAGGCAAAATAGCACAGTTTTTAATGAAACAGTTATAAAACTTTTAAGAAAGTAATAAAATTAAAAAAAATAGAAGCCCCCTACACAACTATGTTTTTGCTTCTGCTAGAGTAACTTGCTAGCTGCGGGAAGTGACGAACAATTTCGTTTGAAATATTTTTACATTTTCCACTCCACAGGATTTCACTTTCACGGATCAACGTGTTTAGCGAATTAGCGATCAATCAATGTTAATTGACTAGTGAGTCAGTGAGACTTGATTTTGTTTAACATGCATGTTGTAACTATTGAATTTTAAATTGTAAACCAGCAATAAGAGTGAGTGAGTGCTGATTATATTCAACTATAAATTCGGTTTCAGTCCAGTATTTGTTCTTTTATCTTTACATCCAATTCCATTCCCCAACCTACTGCAACCTGTAACCTCGTGACCTGGAAAGTGGCCGTGAACTGTGAGCGACTCAACCGCAGGAATGTATGGCGTAGGCTAAACTGTCAACTTTAAGCAACTCATTAATAAATATTATGGATGTATTAGCTAACATTGTTTGTATCAGTCAGTCATTGTTTTGCTCCTAGATGTAATTTTCTCGTTAGGGTTTATTATACAGTCACAGTCGGAAAAATTGATTCTATTTTGATAACTTGATGCTCTCACGAGGCGCAATAGCCAATAGCTGGTTGCTAGAAACAACTTTTTTGGCATTTTTCACATACTTTCTAAATAGGAACCCAGGTCTAGGCTGTTCTTTAATAAGTGCTGGCCAGGTCGGGAAGTGATGGCTAACTTTAGTAAGTAAGTGATGACCAACTTAAGTCATAAGTAGATTGTAGATGCTAGCCAATTCCACTTTAGTTAGTGCTGGCCAGTTTGACTTTAGTACGTGAGGGTCAACCAATATGTCGGCAAACCCCAGACCATACCACTGATGACTGTGTGTTTTAGAAGTGCCACTTTGGTCACATGTTAGCAGTTCAGTATTTTAAGAAGTAGTTATATACCTCCACCCAGCAAGATCTAAATGAAATTATATGTTATTCTAATTATGAAATCTTATTTCTTTGCCTCTCCAGTTGAAATCAAAACTTATTTTCCTCGTCAAGATATTTGTCCGATTCTAAAAATTCAGTTGATTCCGTTCCTGCTTCTGAGATGCAGCCGGAAGAAAGCAAGAAGTTCAAGTGCGACAGCTCGATCTCTGATAACGGCAATGACAGTATTTCTGAATCGCCGGCTGGCAAACTCTGTGAAGATGTAAGTGTAACAACGATTCACGATTATTTAATAAAGTATAACTAACAAGTGACTTTGAATCGAAACATTTTAAAATACTCCTTGAAAATAAAAAAAAAATACAAACAATGCGTTGTGGCTTGTACCTGTAGTCTCAAGACTATAACCTGAACTTAAATAAAATATGGTATTTAAATGTTTACAGGAACTGTCACTCATATTTCGACAAACCACCATCTCAACCAGGGATTTACTCAATTTTCGACGGGTGAATAAAAGTTGGCGCGATGGTGCTACAATGATTTTACTTCAGAGGGATGCCTGCTACGTCAATTTGCAAATGGGAATCATGATAAAAAAGCTATGCGTATATAAGTGGAACCTCCACAATCGCAAAGACAACAGTTCTAGACTGAACAGTCTCACTGAGCTAATTTCAAATTCACCAAAATTTCCATCGTCCCACGTTTATTTGCACACAACTGATAACAACACCCATACCACGTGCTATACCAAATACCCGGATTTAGTCCGGTTTTTCAGACTCTACGGAGACAAGTTCAAAACACTCACTTTGTGCGGCTATATATCCCAACAACTCTTACGTGACATTTTCTGCACCTATAAACCCAAACTGGAGTGTCTCGATCTCAGCAAAGCCAGTCTCGTGCCATCATCTCAGACATTTGAAGAACAGGACAGCTCATCGAAATGGACCACTGCAGTTCTTTCATTTAAATCCCTTGTAATTCCTCTCAGTCCTGATAGCCACGACGACGAAAATAACAGCGACGAAGACAGTTCTCATTCGGATGAAAATGAACACAAGGATTGCTATCGCCGAATTTTACACCTTCTTCTCTCCTCCCCTTCCAATTTGACCTCTATCATGAAGGTCAATTTACATGCACTGACCTCTATTCTGAGAGAAGGGAAAGGGCATTTAATAACAAGTTTTAAATTAACTGCCACTTATCATTCTTCTATATTGGCCAATTCTCTACTCCTGAAGTTAGTAGCAGCTGAACCGAAAATAACAAAATTAACGTTGGAACTCTTTCAATCACCTCATCCCACTTGCTGTATTGAGATGTTAACTTCGATTAGTCAGTTATTTGAAATTTCTAAGGATACACTTGAAGTACTAAACTTGGAACTCTGTCCAACAGAATATCACACTAAAATCAAGATATCATGTGCTATGAAAAAATTAAAGTATTTGGGCTTAAGTAGACCGTATTGGTTGGATCCCGTTGAAGAAGACAGCAACTCTGGCGAAAGGGAATATTCAATTTTTGAAGATTTTGAATTACCAGCAGAGGAATATTTTCCTGCCTTAGTCAAAATTTCCTTAAATAATTTAACAGTTCAAAAAAATTGCGAGAGCTTCTTTCAGTTTAAACGGTGGAAGGATGGAAAGGTGCGAAGGGGTGGCTTGCCCAAACTGGAAGTCATGCAAATTATTGAGTCAAGCCTGCCTATAAATTCCGACTCTGTACTCATGTCAAGCTTTTTCCCGAATATTCGAGTTTTAAAGATAAGTTTTATAGATTTACGTGTAACAAGCTTACTTTGGACCATGTTCCCACTTGTTGAATTCATGGAAATTGACATTTATTTTACATCAAATTATAATTTTGATGACACGGTCCCCTATGTCGACACATTTTTTACTGGTATCCCTATTGGACAATGTCGAAAGTTGCTCACTACTCAACTTCCTCCATTCATGAATAACCCAGAGGGACTCAAGTTCCTACGAGTTGAACCATCCGTCTGTGACTTACGACGTAAGATTTTTTTTTAAATTGAGTTCATCTGGTATCGGAGAGTACAATATACCTACCTAATAATATGCTATAGATTTTGAAGGTATAAGGCGTGTAGTCATATTATTATCATAATAAAATTACAGTTTTGTTGCAATGTATTGTATTGAATTTTTTATTTATATTGCAGATTTAAAGGAATTGAAAGTCAAGTTTACATCGGACTTAGTTTCTGAAGTTGTATCTCATGTGACTGGAGCCTATGCATTTTTGCAAATGCCCGCTACCAGGTTCATCATTTCCTACCACCCACAGATGTGTATGTAATTCATCGTTTTATTTAATTATATCAGAAATAATTTAGCATATTGCTTGTAAATATGTCTACGTTTGGCGCTTGCACATACAGTGGACTTTCGTTACAACGGTTTGCAACAGGTAGTGAAGAATTCGCAGGTATTAAGGAAAAATCCAGTGGCCACAATGTTTAGGCATTGGGGCAAAGAGCTATGTAGAACTGTTGTAATGGAAGTCCACTTTTTTTGTAATCTAACTTAAGCTAAGTAAACTTACCTTTGATCATTGAGGCGTATTAACGTATCGTCAGCCCCTAGCCCTTAATACCTGTAAATATCCTGAAATGTATGCTAAAAAAAAACTCAAATATGAATGAATTAATGCCTAATATGTATATTGATTGAATTGTTGTTGTGCTCAATTATGTCTGGTGGCATTGATTTCAGATAAGAATGCCGATGCAGCTGAATTGTGTTTTGCATCCATTAAACCATATGTTGAAATTCTTCAAGAAAGTAAATTGAATTGAATCGAGATACAGTAATAAAATACTGATGATCCTCAGCTCTCTTTTTCTCTACTCTTTTCTGCTTTTATTGTATCTCTATAATATATTCATTTTGCGAATGTGTGTGAATTTAATCCTTATCAATTTAATTATTTTTATACAATTGGTTGAGTGATAAAATTACAAGATTTTGTAAAACATTATATAATTTATTTTTTTTTCAAGTTAACACTGAAGCAGTAGTTACGACTGTAATTTTGTAGTTACGAAAATGATAATAAAGATAATGTAGCTGGAAGCTTCACTAATGTAGTAAGGAGTAATTAGTCTTTGAATGAATTCATCTAAAGTCCTAATTTCTACTACCCTACTAACAAGGGAAATACGCCAAGTGGTACGCTCCGATTTTGAAACAAGTATCCACAATGGATTGATCTACTCGAGTGTATTACAACCACAAAACAGTTTAGTCGCAAATTGTGCCGTTGGTCCACAATAGTCCGCTACAGTTTCAAACATATTACATTTTTAAAATTTGCTGGTTTGCGGTTCCTTCATTTTTTATCCGAATTTCAAAAAATTTGGGGTTTTGTGACCTTTTATCCATTTTCTAACGAGTCATTTCTATGTTTTTGAAAATTCTCATTTTTTTTCAAAAAATAAGGTATTTTGAGGAGCCTCAGTATAGTAGTCTTTTTTACAATTTTTTATAAAACCTAGTTAAAAACATCAAATTTCGTCAAAATCCGTTGAGAACTATATAGAAGCAACAGGGCGGCAAATTATTAAAATTAAAATTTTTACTGTCTTTTAAAATATTTTTCTTACAAAAATCTGTGCTCGAATCTTATTAAGTCGGGCTACGGTAGTAGCATGTAGCATAGCAGATCAATAAAACAAAACCAACGAAAATAGAACTTTTATGCGTTTTTCAATCATGCGTTCAAAACTGTAATAGAAACCATAATAAGAGAACAACATACATATACATGATCTTATTAGTACAGTCTCACACAATTACGAAGCAAACAAGCTCATTCTCTCTTAAATAACGACCTATAATTATATGCAAAAACAACAGAATAAACTGATAATGGAAATTAACACGAATTACGGTTAGAGATTTACCGATACTAACGTTATATAAAAAGTTTTTCGAAATCGTTGTTAGTTCGCTCAGCTACTAATCCTGTTTAACGATTTGGTTAATTTCAAAACATAAAATCGTTTTCCAACCTCTAACCTCTGACATGCGTTCGTGACTTTATATTTAATAACTTGGCTGCGGCAACACACATAATTAACAGTCACTCATTTAGAATAAATAATGTAATAAAGAATACAGTGATAAAATTGCGTTGCCATATTTTATGTATATTTTACAGAATTGCTGTAGCTATATTTGCTACAGAAAGTTCAGTTAAGTAGCACAACAACATCAACATACTGTAATAATAATTACAATCATTATAACTATCGAATTTTTAAAAAAGGCAAGACCAAGTTAAATTAGAACTTTTTTTAAACAAACGATTTTTATTTTTTGTACCAAATTTAAAAAAATAACTATAAGCTACTATATCTGAATGAATTGTATCCTGCTATAATCTGCATAACATGAATTTATAATTTATCAAATAGCTATAAAATATAGCTTACAATTATTTATTAATTCTTGAAACTATATTTTAATATTATTGTGTTTTATTAGAAGCAGCTATTGTATTGTCAGTTGTATTAAATATTTACCTTCTTTTTAGATTGAGTAAATTCAAAAACAGAAACTAATGCAATTTTTAATAATTAAATAATAACTATCCGTGGAGCTATAAAAACATTTTTCAAGGTTCAAGAAATGTAGTCCATGAATTATTAGGTGATCTTCTTTCACAAATAACTTGGGCATAGGGTTCGATAGACGAGAAACATTTTAACAGTTGGTGATCGCCTTCCACTTGTTTATTGTCTTCTGCAATTCAAATACAATATATTATTATATATATATTAAACACCATAGTACAAATTATATATTGCAAACATTAGTTAATCACTACAGACTATACAGTTCAATAATTTCAGCTACTTTAATTAAATCTTTCATTACTAAAAAATGATTCAGGGTCATAGGAAATAATAAATTTTGTAGACGGCATTTGCAAAAACGCATAGACTCCAGTCACTTTAGATGCAAATTGAGTCAAGGATCCCTTTATAAACTTCAATTTAAATTCCTTTAGCTCTGTAAATAAGAAAATAATATTAAATTACATTATTAATTATAATATTGTATTGAATTAGAAGCACAAAAGATTAATTAGATAGTGTTCAAAATGTGTATGTAAGTGAGGCAAATTTAACTTACGTCGTAAGTGGCAGATGGACGGGGTGGTTCGAAGAAAGTCCCATGACTCTGGATTATTCATAACCTGTGGAATCTCATGAGCTGATCTCAATTTTGTAATCATATCCCAAGAAAATCCCGTAAAAAATATGTCGATAAAAATTGTGGGGTCATTTGGGTGGTCATCAGCTGTAACATCGTAGATTTCCATAAATTCCACTAATGGACTCATCACCCACAAGTTCCCTTTGTAATGTCCATAATCCAAATATTTCCAGTTAATTTTCATGACACGGACATTCGGGAAAAGAAATGAGATGCGCTGAGCCATAGAAAGTGTTGGCCAGCATGACAATCCGAGTATTTTCAAAGCTGTGACTCTTGGAAAGTAGTTTTTATTCAAGTCAGCATCCTGATAAGAGTAAAAATTAAAGAAGCTTAAAAGATTTTCGTTTCCTTCACGAAAGTCTTGTCCTTTTAGAGTGACGTTGACTAAGCGAGGGAAATATTTTGGACCGCAAACATCATCCCCTAATAAAAATACAGATGTTTTTCCCCATTCAGGTTTATGTTTCTGAGCGTCTTCTTCAAGCCATGTCAGTGGTTTTGGATTTAAAGTGATAAATTTTAAATTTATCATCGGCGGTATTTTGAGTTTAATTCGATACTCCAGAGGTGTGATAGATACATTTAACTCTTGCAAAGTGTCTTTCGAAGACTCGAGTATTGCATTAACTGAGGCTGCAATTGCATTGTACAATTTTGGATCCTTGAGATTTAACACCAAATTGGACAGTTTCGGAGATACGTTCGACAACTGCTTCATGAGAAAATAATGCCTTTTAAATGTATCACTATACATTATATATTCAAAACTGTTTATAAGGTGAGTGTTATCTTTCTTATGGATCGGAGCTAACGCCCTCAAGTTTACATTTTCAATACTGCGAAGTTTTAAAGGGTAGGATAAAAGGTGTTGAATTACTTCGCCGAATGCATTATCGTCCTTGATTGACTCATTGTAAGAGTCAGAAGGGAAAACAATAACTGTAAGTATATGGGACCTGGCTTCTTTCAAAGCCACGCGTTTTGAAAATCTGCTGTAGTTATTTTTCTGGTCCAGTGAAAACTGTAATTTTGCACGGCCTAAGTCAAGACATTCCAAACCAGGTGCGTAGCTCAAAAGAATATTCCATAAATCGGTAACGAATAAAGCTCCGTAATAACAGAGTGTTTTAATTTTGCTTCCGTAAAGTTGAAAGAATTGGAGTAAATCCGGAAATTCGTCGTGATTTGAGGCGCAGAAAAAGTCAGCATGAATATGCAAATGGGATGCTGGGAATTGTGCTGAATTTTGTATTAAATCTGTGAGTGAGCTAAGCTCAGTTTTCTTTTGTCCATATTTGTCCACAACGTCCACACTGAAGATGTATTTAAACCAGTCATCGTCATCTTTCTCCGGAACCCATATTTTCTCAATGCACAGAGCAACAAAACATGACTCTCGTTGTAGCAGAATTTCCGTGGCAACTTCTCGTAAAATTTTACTCACAAGTCTAAAAGTGAGCAAGTCTTTTGTGGATATGGGAATAAGGCTTAAAATCGCCGAAATTTCCTGCATGGAAAAATATTATTTTCAAGAACTTGCGTGTATATATAGCAAGTGAAAGTTAAGTTTTTAGTGTTTGTAATTCTATAATACAAGTCAATACTTACATCTTTACTGAGATCGCTAATAAACGTTAACGAGACAAAATTCTCATCAACATTTTTAATTACTTCAGACGGCGAAACAATGTTTGTGGTGTTAATCAAGAAAACGTCTATGTCTTTTTCAGTATCAGAGTGAGAGACATCACTAATAAAGGAATCTATAAATATTAGAATATGTAATATAGTAGATAGTTAAATAACTGATGTGTATACAACCAAATTAATTGCCATGTATCTCACTGTGTTTTGTTTTGACATTTTTACAAATACATTCTTAGATTACTTATTTAAGTAGTATTAATTTGTAACCTTTGTCTGACTGAGGTGATGGATACGAGTCATCTTCAAGAATAAATTTTGTATTTGGCATTTGTGCAAATGCGTAGGTTTGAGTTACATATGAAGCAACTTGGATCTCAGGCCTCTGTAAAAACTTCAATTTGAATTCCTTTAACTCTGTCAAGTACACAAACACAATAATAATAAGACAAGTAAATTACAACTTTAATACTGCACCGAAATAAAATTTTTAGAAAATGTGATTTTAAAAATTCTTATTACTATGCAAGTCGCAGATGGATGGTGCAATTCTTAGAAAATTTAACGTGACAGGGTTGTTTAGGTGCTTAGGAAGCATTTCTCTGCTAAGTTTTGAGCACAGGTCACTGGAAAAGCCCGTAAAAAACATGTCGATGCTGAGGAGCGTGAGTTTATCAATAACGTTTTGGTAGCTGGAGGAATCATTATCATATTTATCATCATAGATTTCCAGAAATTCCACTAATGGACACATGACCCAGAAAGAACATTCCAGTGGCGACAGTTGCGTGATCTGGGCCGACATCCAATTCCAGACAGTTTTTAAAATGCGGATATTTGGGAAGCAGGCTGAAAAGTATTTGTGATCAGGAATCCGAGGCAAGCTTATATGTACAACTTCCAACGTCTCAGCATTTGGGAAGCAGCCTCCGAAAATTGTGTCCTGAGATCCGTCCGGCTTAAATTGAAAGAGTCTCACTAACAAATGTGAAATTCGGAGATCTGTCCCCTCTAATCTGACTTTGACCAAGCTAGGAAAATATTTCTCTGGTGGGATTTCGTCTTCTTGTAACGCAAAAATGTTTCTGTCGTCTCCATTATACACTAGCGCATTTCCAGAAAGAGTCAAACATTTCAAATTTTTCATTGGTGGGATTTCCAATTTGTTCTTGAAGTTAAACCGAAGATAAAAAATGCATACTTTTAAATTTTCTAGGGAGTCTTTGGAGAAGGCTAACAATTTATTCATTTGCAACAAGCTTGGCAAGACCCAAGCAGACATAGGTTCTTGTAGAATAAGCGTCAGTTCTGTTAGTTTTGGATATTTCCAAGAGAACTCCATCTGCATTAGAGGAAGAGCCTCCTCAAAATTAATATGTCCAGGATGAAAATTAATGCCAGCCACGAGTCGTAAGTTAGCCTTATCCTTTTTAAGAAGTATTGGTAAAAAATAAAAGTTTACATTGTGAACGCTACTCAATTTAAAAGGGGGACACAGAAGCGGAGAAAGATTTTCACGAAATGAGTCACTCAAAATTAGAGACTTCAACTGAGGACAGCCCAACGTCGATCCTTTTCTTGTTAAGCAGTCAACATTCTTTTCATCGGAGTAGTTTAATTTTGCTTCGCTCAAATCAAGGCCTTCCAGCTTTGGTAAAAACATAAATAGGATATCGGATAATAGTTGATAGGATAGGAGACCTTGCGGACCCAGTGTTTTAATCTTTGAGCCGTGGAGTTTAAAGAACAGAAGTAAATCCGGATAGTTGTTGAAGTTTGGGACACTTGAGCCGCTCCAGTGAAGGTGAACGTTGGATGATGGGAATTTTGCCGAATTTGACATTATATTGATGAGTTCACTGAGCTGAGACAATGTTGAATTCTTGTATTTATGCCGGCAGGAAAATAGTGTGATGGTGTCATTAGAAGCTATTTGATCTGGATCGTGATCGTTAATGTCGTTATGGGGAAATATTGGAATTTGCCTGTCCATGTCCAGAGTAATGCATGTTAAAGATGTATCTCTTTGACGAAGACATGCTGTGGCCGCTTCACACCACACTTTATTCACACGTCTGAAATTGAGCAGGTCTTGTGTGGTGATGACCAAGTTACGAAAAATGAATGACAGTTCCTACAAAAAAGTAAAGTATGTTGGCTGATCAATATAAACAATTCGTTTGATGACTGATCGACTCACCAAATTGGTACCTTTTATGTGCCACTGTCAGTAACCGCGGAAGGTCAATTTTTCAGGGGGGGACAAGACTATGTTAAGCATAGGTACATAATAAAGTATGTACCTATTTATTAACATTAGGAATTTAAAATTTCAGGGGGGGGGGACAATGCCCCC